>PVIH01023323.1:0-25223 GCA_004025045.1 Sigmodon hispidus
GGATTCTAGGCAGGGGCTCTACCACTGAGCCACACCCCAGCCCCTCACTGGGGGATTCTAGGCAGGGGCTCTACCACTGAGCCACACCCCAGCCCCTCACTGGGGGATTCTAGGCAGGGGCTCTACCACTGAGCCACACCCTAGCCCCTCACTGGGGGATTCTAGGCAGGGGCTCTATCACTGAATAATGGCCCCAGCTCTCGTCCTGATTTTCTCACTGTTTTAGGACTGAACACTCAGTTTTACCTATGGATTTCCAAACTCAGTGAGAAACCAGTCTCAGCCTCTTAGCCATGCTACTTCCAGTTCTAAGCAAAGGAAGAAAGTCTGTTCACTGGCAGACAAGGTGGCTTTTAGAAAACAAGAAGTCACTCCAGAACAGGGGGTTGCTGTAGTCTGTAGCTAAAAGCTCTCCCCGTCTCCCTAACTGTTGAGAGGCCTCGGGCGGGACCTCCTCTGCAGCTCCAGAGATCTTAGACAGTAAACTTACCAGGCCATCCAATGAAAGTGGCTTTTACCTTAGTTGAGATGCAAAGGGATGTGTTTGCCACAAATCTTTTGGTGGAGACACACATATCAAAACCTGCAAGCATGCACAGGGCTTCATGCCTGGGCTTTGCAGCGCGTCTCCACCTCCCCTGCTGCAGAGGCTGAGCCTGACTTTCAGAAAAGGGCACTGCAGCCCTTAGCAAATCTCAGGAGGAAAACTCACTGCTGTTCCTTCCCGGGGCCCCCAGCCTCCTTCACGGATATCCCCCAAGGAAATATGAGTGAAAAGGCACAAACAATGTGGAGAGGGCCAAAGGCATGCAGCACTGTTGATTCTTCTTCGGGTCTGCCTGAGTATTAGATGCAAATAAGTGCTAATAAGTACAGTTGGAGAAGCTAATGGAAATACTGTCCTTCCCAGGAGGACTGCTGTAAACAGGGCAGCTACAACGGTCTCACTAGCTGTGTTCACGGGGTCATAGGGAAGCCTGTTTGGGCTGGCTCTAGGGAAGTAAAGCCAGTGTAAACTTGTTCTATAAAGGCAGCAGCTGCCCAAAGGCTCCTCCTGCTTTGAGGCTAGGCTGGGGATGGAAG
This sequence comes from Sigmodon hispidus, assembly GCA_004025045.1. Lineage (NCBI taxonomy): Eukaryota > Metazoa > Chordata > Mammalia > Rodentia > Cricetidae > Sigmodon > Sigmodon hispidus. The sequence goes on from PVIH01023323.1 coordinate 1,084, forward strand.
CTCCCATCATCTCCCCACTGACCAATGTGTGCAAACATGTGCATGAGGGTAAGGTGTGTATGGGCATGTGTGTGCATTTACCCTCCAAAGGATGCACGCCACTGAAGAGGTTTTGTTGACCATTGGGCTTCTGAGACCAAAGTCCTGTGTTAGTTCAAGCCCAACTGCAGATGTGGATCTCACTGGCGACTGTTCAGTTGAGCTGTGGCCAGGATTCTGGGTTGGGGTAAAGGCTGGAGGTGGAAGTGCCACAAAGCCGTGGGACCTGCAGCCTAGGCTGATTAGGAGGTAGGTAGCTTTCTGCCCAGTCCCATTCCTGGTTTCCATCTCTTCTACTCTGTTCTGACAGTGTTAGGGGACAGATTGATGTTTTTACTCCACAGTTCTTCCTATCCACGAGTCCTGCCCTTCACATTCATCTCACTCACTTGACTGAGAGGACTTCCTTCCTGTAAGTAACCACTTCAGCCAGAGGACCAGCATGGGTCACATCACGGCCCCCGAGCCTCAGACCATCTTGATCTCCAAAGAAGGTATCCCAGCATGAACCCACTCTACCTGGAAATTGGTGACCTGGGCCAATCCTGACTCCACCACCATCCAGGATTGTTGACAGCAACTCATGTACCTCCGTTTCCTCATATGAAAAGTAAGAATAATCAAACATATTTCATTCTTGCAAAAAATAAAAGAAATCAGGGAATCTGAGTGTGGTGGTATGTGGATGGATTTTTCTTTGGGCTCATAAATAATGACACAGAGAATTATTACTAATTATGAAAGCTTGGCCTTAGCTTAGGCTTGTTCCTAACTAGCTCTTATAAATTAAATTAACCCATTTTTATTAATCTATGTTATATGCCGTGTGGCCTTTTACCTTTCTTTCATTATATATGTCTAACTTCCTTCACGTCTCCTAGGTGTTTCTCTGCTTCTTGAATATCCCCTCCCACTTCCTCTCTGTGCCCAGAAGTCCCGCCTATACCTCCTGCCTAGCTATTGGCTAGTTAGCTCTTTATTAAACCAATCAGAAGGTGCCTTGGCAAAGACACATCTTCACAGTGTAAACAAATATTTCTCAATAGTGGTACATGCCTGTAATCCCACCCAGCACTTAGAGGTTGAGAAAGGAAGATCCTGTGCTCATGGTCAGCTAGGGCTACACTGCACATTTGAGGCTAGCCTGGGCTTTAGAGAGATCTTATCTCAAAAAATGGAAGCAAACAAAACACAAAAGAAGGAGAGAGCCACTTTGGTGGCTTGTTTATCATCTCAGCTGCTCCGGTGATGATCTATGGACATTCTGAGGTTTTTTTGTTTTGTTTTAATGTGAATTGGTGTTTTGCCTGCCTATATAACTGTGTAAGGGTGTCAGATCTTGGAATTACAGACAGTTGTTAGCTGCCATGTGGATGCTGGGAATTGAACTCCGGAAGAACAGTCAGTGCTCTTAACCACTGAGCCATCTCTCCAGCCTCGGACATTCTGAGTTTAACTGAGGCCAAGAAGAGGCCCTAAGACCACTCACGCCTTCCAAGAACTCTAGAGTTAGGAGCTCTCTGGCTGTGCTCAGAAGTGGTTCTGTTCTTTACCAGGTTCACCACACCCTTATCCGGTCACTCATAGGACACAGGTCCATTTCAGTCCCTACCTTCATCACCCATCTGGATTGGTCGGATGGAGTTAGGCCAACCAACCAAATGACACATCATCTCAGGGAGAGGACCTCAATACTGTGTTACTACTGGAAGCTTCTATGTGTTTTGTTTTTAAATGGCAGTGACAGACTTATACAACTTAGAACGGTTGGTATGGGTGCACAGCTAGTTTTTCCTGTAAGTGTCTGATTGCCCCCTACAGGTTGGAGCTCCTTCCTCCTCTGTGGATTTGAATCCACAGCCCTTGAACCTAGTCGGCGCTCTACCCTTGTGCTGTGTGGCTGTCAATCTGTGACTTTCCTTTTCTTATTCTGGGTATGGATGGGGAGGAGCTGCTTGCTTTTAGACTGGTGCCAGGCACCAGGACCAACTTCTCAAGCGAGAATCTGCATCATTGGGTACTTGTGGTTAACTATAGACCCAGAAATTTGGGGGTGAGTGCTAAGAGACAAAGCTTTGATCGAATTCCACGAGGACTGGAGTCTGGGAACCTACCTGAATTTTCTGAGCATCAATCCCTTTGCAAGCCCTGCGCCCCCGCAGCTTTGGGTCTAGAGCAAGCGACTCGACTTGCTGGTTCCTTTTCTTTTTCTCCAGGTCAGCGTGGGGTTACTCAGTGCCACCGCCTGGGCAGTGGCGGCTAAGAAGCTGCAGAGTAGAGCCAAGCGGCAGACCAGAGTCCAGCATTGGGGATCCCCGAGCCCCCGCACTGCCGCGCTAATACCGCCCCACCCCCAGCGGCCTCCCGACCGCGCCCAGCGGCATCTGCTTCGGAGCGCGCGGCCAGTGGGGCCGCGGGAGCCGCAGAGCGCTCGTGGGTGTGGCGCCCGTGAGCTCCCAAGAGAGCTGAGCTATCTGGGAAGAGATTTTCCCCTCTGCCCCGCCGCCCTGGTAGTCGCTTTCTACCGTGGGGCGGGGCCGGGACTGGGGGCGGGGCGCCGGGCGGGCGCGGCGCTATTTCCAGCCTTGCCGGAGGCTTCGCTCGCACTTGCGGGGAGCCTTCCCGGCGTTGGCGCTGGAGCCTGATCGGGTGGCACCGCGGGAAGGAGACAGGACTAGGTGGTAGCGGCAGAGACAGGGGACGCAACCAGTGAGGAGGACCCAATAGTAGCACGCCGCTGCAACCTCTCCCGCGCTCTCCGGACACCGACTCCACGCTAATCGCCCACTCCCGGCACCTAGGACTATACGAAGAAAGAGACGCAGCCCGGCCCGAGCCGGGAAAGAGGATTCTCCTGCCGCCAAGAACCACCAAGAACGGAGCAGAGAACCCCGTGGCCTGGAGAGCGCCGGTCGCTCCAGGTAAGTGCCTGCGCCCTACATCATCCCGTCCTCTCCCTGTGCCGGCTGCTCACCCAAAGGGATGCCCTCGGGAACCCTTGAGTGAACCCGGGCTTCTCTGAGCGCAAACCTGGTTGCTCGACTTGGATCGAAGTCCCAAGCTGCAGGTGCTGGTGGGTCGGCGGTGCTTGGGTCTGGCGGTACTTTGGGGACCGGCCCCCATGAGCGGAAACTTTAATTAGACTTTCGATCCTTGGTTTTCTCTGCGTCTGGGAACTGCCTCTCTTTTTCCTAAGGCTCTCCCTGAGGACCCTTTGCTCCTCATCCTAGACCTGGATGCTGGGTGCGTGGAGGTGGCTTTGGGCGCTGAGCGGCGAGCGCCCCAGGGCCGTGCTGGAGCGTCCAGGGCGCCAAGGCGCTTGGAGCTCGGACTTAGGGGTCAGTTGTGGTGGGCGGGGCGAAAGGTGAAGTTATTGACGACCTTGGGGGAGGCGTAAGGTATCTGTGGACTCTATTGCGCACATCTCCTCCCCATAACTCTCTAGGGCCCCGGCCTGTTTTGTGCTCCGGGCGAGTGTGCGTGCGTCAGTGATCGCAGGGAGGTATGTGCATGCGTGTGTCCCGGAGTGCGGGAGTTGGAGCCTCCGGCGTCTGGGGGTAGGGGAAGGTGAGATGATTCTTTTTTTTTTTTTTTTTTCCCGGTGGTACTGAGCCCAGCTCTAGCGGCGGCTGCAACTCCAGTTACTGAGTAGGGTTGTTTTACCCCACAGCTCTGGCTTCGCAGAAGGCCGGCCTGGCCAGGCTAAGGTGCTTCCCTGGGTTTGGGCAGGGCCAGAGGTGGCGCTTGGGCATGAAGTGACCTCTCTCTGTTTCCCGAGCGGGACTCCAAACCCTAACTTTTGCTGTACATCTTGTCTCTGGGCCGTGCGGCCCTCACCTGGAGCTGGAACAGTGTCCTGGGTGGCAGGCTTGCAGGTCGGATCTTGGAACACTGTATTGTAGCCATTTCGGCATCACCCGTGTTGTGTCTCCGAGCCGCCTCCCAGCAGGACCCTAAGCTTGATTGACGCTATGGGGAACAGACTTCTCTGTTTCTATGGATGTAGCCAGGCAGCAGGCCAAGAGGGAGTCTCAGTTGGGGGCAAGGACATAACTCCAGGTGGTAGGGCTGGGTAACCGGCTAAAGGCAGATTAACTCTCTCTACACTTTCCTCCACGGTCACAGGCATGCGCGTCCTCCACAAGATCCACTTGTTTGAGGGCTCACCTTAACCTTTTCCTGGTGGATAGGAAGCTTAGCCTTAAGGCTCACCCTAGTGCGATCTTTGACACTTACAACTCTTTAAAAATTTCCTACCACCAATGTCTCCTGATCCTGTCACTGCCCCAAAAGCACTGTTGGGAGGAAGGGATGGTGGTTCTCATAGAAGACCCTCTCTCTTTTATTTTTAGGCAGGGACTCACTGTGTAGCCCAAGCTGGCTTAAAGCTCATGACCTCAGTCTGCTGAGTGCAGGGATTACAGGTGTGCACCATCACCATCCAGCCACCCCATCACCTACAGGCAGACAGGATCTGGGGCCTCTTGAGGAGAGTTCTGTTCTGGAGGCTTGGACAGATTGGCCTCCATAAAGTGATACACAAGAGAGGTGATGATATTCAGACCCTAAAGAGACTGAGTCAAAATGGGTTGATCAATAATCCAATAGCATTTGAACATAGGAAACCTCAAAGCCTGACCCTGTCTCATCATTTAGCAAAGTCACCATGGGACACATGAATGGCCAACTTCCTTATTCATTTGCCAGGAATCCAACTTTGGGGAAGTGAGTTATGTTCCCTGGATATTGATTTTTGTTTTTCTTTCTTTTTTTTTTAAGACCCCAAACTTGAAAAGTCAAGGCTTTCTCAAAGCAAGGTCAAGGATTAATTATTTATAGAGAGACATCAATCAGCCGGGGAGGGGGTGTGCTCATTTGTAAATTCCCTGAGTGGGCAAAATGAGATCTATTTTTCTCTGGCTGAAGCCTATTGAGGAGAGCTGGCTGGCCTGTTTGGCGGAGGATGCTTTGTAACTCAGCCTGCTGTTGGAGGCACCTTTTCCATCTTGTAGCTGGAATATCACTTGGGAAATTTTATGCATATTTGCTGTGTTTCCATAATGAACATTTACTGATTACAGAGTATCGAGGGAATTTGATTTTTTAAACATTTATTCAAATCTCTGTTTATGTAAGCTAATAAGTCTGGGAAAGTTCAGTTAACTACTCCCCCCCCACACACACACACCCTACACACACCATGGTTGTTGGGCAAGTATGCTTGGCAAACACATCTCAGAATGTACCCTCCATTCACTTACAATGGAGAAGTCAGATTCCTCCGGCTGCTTCCCTGTGAGTTCCTGCCAACTGCTGCCTTTTGTGGTGTTGCTGATGGAGGAGAGCTCAGAGCTGTGATGGCTGTTTTGCTGGTGTATGGGGTCGGAGAAAGCTGCCCTAGCCACTGGAGTGCTGATGGGGGAAGACAGGGAAGGTGTGGTCACCAGCTCACCTGCCTGCCTCTTGCCCACACCAACCTGGAGTCCGACAACACCATGTTAGCGCCCACACATCCCCACCCGTGTTAGCACCCACACATCCCCACTCTGATTTGTCCATGCGTCCCAGCTACAACAGAACAAATTAAAGTCAGTAGACAACTGCCCGGGCCCTGTGTTAATCAGAAAATAATGAGTCTTCCAAAAGGAGGTTTATATAATGCTGGCCCGAGGAGGTCAGGACAGCACTGCAGAGGGGCAGCCAAAAATAAACAGTAAAGATGCCCAACCTGTGTGCAATGTGGCATCAGTATCAGGATTTTTGCTGGAGTCGGGCAGCCTTCGTGTGACACTGAGGCTCCTGGGTGCTTTGTCCTTGGAGTCCGCTGTCTAGATTTGTCTGACTTCAAAACAGCCGTTCCTTTTCCCAAGAAACCACATAGAGGAGAACTCACTAGCTCAGGTAACCCGGGGACAGTTCTGAGCTCAGGTGGCAAAGGATACAGAGGCATCAGCTCACTTCTTTTTGACTTACACATCAGTAGTGTAAAGAGGCTGTGACTTCTACCCTCTGCAAAACTGCCTGTGATCCAGTGTTGCAGACAGACTTGATGGGACTTGATTGTGGAATTCAGAAGAGCAGTTTATGCTGTCAGGAACCAGGGAAGGCAATACTCTGGTGGGTCAACAGCCAGAAGCAGCCCTGGTTCTACTCTCAGAGAGTATCTAGACCCAGGGCTGGGGGTATCAGATATAGCTGGCTCCCCAGGCTGGCAGGCTGGGATTTGTATTCTTATTCCCCGCCTGGAAGACTCCTACTTCTGAGAAACTGGTACTTCCCATGGTCTGGTGGTGACAGTGAGGGTGTGATATCGTTTTTTTTTTCCCTGCCAAACCTGGCTTGCTTTGGTGAGTGACACTTATTTGAACTAAACTATGACAGTCATCGTGGAAACTTAGAGTCAGATGACTCTTGGGTCACACTCCCAGGGCCAGCTCTCTTGCAACTCACCTTCATTCTGCCCTCAGTGGCCAGGCCCTGGAGACAAGGCAGGCAAAGGCGTGTGTCCCTGCCCCACAGTGGCAGGGACTTTGCCGTCACTCACTCATGGCTCCATTGTGCGCTAGGCAAAGGCATTACTAGAAATAATCAATGCCCGTGGGAGCCTAGACTTGAAAAAGGTAGGAAGGGATGCTGAGGTTGTTCCCTTACATCACTAATCTCCTGCATGCTAAGCAAGGGCTCCACCACTGAGTTGTGACCCCCAACAGGAATAGCTAGGTTGTTATGAGCCCTACAAGAGTGTGCTGACTTAGACTCACATTTGGGTGGGAGGGTCGAGGAAGCGCTCTTCTGCTAAGATCTGAAGGAGTGGTTGGTATGTTACAGGTAAGTTAGAAAGGATGGCAGGGGTTTGGGGTGGAGTGGGGGAGGGGGAAGATCAGGCATGGTGTCCCTGTTGAAGGGATATATGAGAAAGTTCTGGTCACCAGCTATGAGAAGACCTCTCTCTGCGTGCCACTGACAGATGAAGGAGAAGGCTAGAGGTGGCTGGAGACATGGCAACATGGCACCTTCAAGGCTAAGTGCATTTGGATTTGGGATTTTATTGAGCTAACTGCTGTCGGGTAGGGAGACCCATGAGAAGGGGGTCACAGTAACCCTGGAGATACAGAACCACAGTTTCAAAGGGATTGGCTTGGGAAGGGACATGGTGAGGTGATTGAGATGAGGCTTGTGGGAAGAACTCTCAGTTTCCTGAGATAGAAATCCCCTGGCTTCCTGAGCTCCTGTGTACTCCGAGACTGGTGGCAAGCAGCCAGATCTGCAGCACTTCCCCAGCCCACCTCCACCCTGCACATTTGTCAGTTTGGTTATCCGGCTGAGGCTGTGAGGAAACACCAAGACTGAAGGCAACTTGGAGAGGAAAGGGTTTATTTCATCTTACGCTTCCTCGCCACAGTCCATGCTGGAGAGAAGTCAGGAGAGGAATCTGGAGTGAAGACCTGTGCTTCCTGACTCAAGGTTAGCCATTTTCCTTAGCTCTCCTAGAACCATCTGCCCAGGGTGACCCCACCCACAGTGGGCTGGACTCTTCCACATCAATCATTAATTAAGAAAATGGCTGTGGTGGAACATGCTTTCAATTCCAGAACTCGGCCGGCAGAGGCGAATGAATCTCAGTGAGTTCAAGGCCAGCCTGGTCTATAAAGCGAAGTTTCAGGACAGCCAGGACTGTTACACAGAGAAATCTGTCTTGAAACAAACAAACAAAAAAGACATGCCCACAGGCCAATCTGATGGGGACATCTTCTCAGTTAAGGAAGGGTTCCTCTTCCTTGATGACTCTAGATTGTAGCAAGTTAACAAAACAAAATTAGGGAACACAGTACTCAAAGCCAGAGCACTTTCTCTCTGTGGTCATAAAAACATAGCACACAGTAGGCACTTAGTGAGGGACAGCCTTGCCAGGGCTCCCTCTCTGGTGAGGATTAGGCAGAGCACAGCTCTCTTTCTGTAACTGACACCTCTGATGAACTAGCCTCACTCAGGACCCGCCTTTCCCCAGGGGAGTGGAGCAAGTCTTCAGCTACCTGCCTGCTCTGTCCCAGGTGCTGACCACCGGCGGGGGGTCCGATGCCCACCTGCCTGCTCTGTCCCAGGTGTTGACCACTGGTGAGGGTCCGATGCCCACCTGCCTGCTCTGTCCCAGGTGCTGACCACTGGTGAGGGTCCGATGCCCACCTGCCTGCTCTGTCCCAGGTGTTGACCACTGGCGGGGGGTCTGATGCCCACCTGCCTGCTCTGTCCCAGGTGTTGACCACTGGCGGGGGGTCTGATGCCCACCTGCCTGCTCTGTCCCAGGTGTTGACCACTGGCGGGGGGTCTGATGCCCACCTGCCTGCTCTGTCCCAGGTGCTGACCACCGGCAGGGGGTCCGATGCCCACCTTCTGGAGTTGGCTGCCTGCTGCTCCTGCTTGTGTTCTATCGCTTGGCTTCCCGGTCCCCAGTAACCTGGCAGTTGCTGGCATCTGCCCCAGAATTAACTTTCTTCCTTACGTCCCTCTGTCTTATCACACTGTACTTGCTTGCTTCTATCCCTTTGAGGGGCTCTGCCCAAGGCTGAGAGCTACCCACTCCCTCTGAAGTCGGAATCTTTTGCAGCTCAGGGACCTGGCTTCCCCCATAGACAGCATCCCTGTTTCCCAGTCTTTGGCATCATCTTCCAGAACTGGGGTGGAGGAAACAGGCCTGTGAGTCACCCTACATCCTGGTGTGCCCATGCTGCTGGCTGCAGGCCCTGAGCTGAGTGGCTGCCGAGCTGCAGGCAACAGCCCAGGTCGCTGTCACCTTGTCCTCACTCTGTCTGGGCCAGAGCCAGCTGCTTCAAGCTGGGCCAGCCTTGGGGATGAGCGTGGTGACAGGCAAGGAGAGGTTCTAGGCCGTACAGTTTTATGCTTTGTAACCCTGGCCTATCTGAGGTTCTTTGCCTGAAGGTAGGCTGTTCTCTCCTACTCTCTCGGGTAGCGAGTCCCCTGTGGCTGTCTGCAGCTTGCTCAAGGCTTTTTGTTCAGGCCGGCCTGGCCATGTTCTGTTGTGACTGTTATCTGTCTGTGGACCACTGGACACGCCCACATACCCATCAGTTGGGAGATGACAAAGCACAGCCTCTCTTCCAGCATTCTATACCCTAAGCTTAGATTGACTTAGGCTTAACAGACAAGTCATACCCATCTTTGAAGCTGTCTCTTTTGGGGGTGGGGGCTGACTCATGTCAAGATTCATCAGCCCAGTCTCGTGAGTACAGAGACCTTCCTCCAGCCTTGTTGGGGGGAAGGATGTGCTGCCCGTATTACTGGTGGGGTAAGGGAAGGAGACAGTGACTGAAGGGAGGATCTCAGCATCCAGCAAATACTGACCAAGGTCCTTCTATGTGTGGAGCCCCTTACCTAGCCTTGAGGAAGCTAGGACAATACACTAAGGCCACAGGGCCACAGAGCTCATAAGAATATTGCTTTTTCGTGCTGTGTCTGGAGGAGGTATACATTACTGGCTAGCAGGCCTGGAGACCTAAGCTTCCAATTGTCATGGGGCACAGTATGTCTATACTAACGGAGCCAGTGCCTAATGCATGTGGTCTGTCTACACTGGCTGAATTAGTGTTTGATGTAGACAGTCTGTCTACCTTGTGGAGCCAGTGTGTGGTACATGTGGTATGTTTACGCTGGCTGAGTCCTGGGAGTTAGCACTGGGACCTTCCATTTGGTCTGTCTGCCCCACTCTCCAGGGCTTTTGAGCAAAGCTCAGAGAGCTCAAACTCTCTAGCTTCAAGAGCTTTCTTGCCCGGGCACCCCCAGCCTGACATGTCAGCAGCCTTTGTCTTCCAGGGCTTGGGTGGTTAAGCCTAGTCTGTCTACACTGCTGGAAACCAGTGTGTGAAGCAGGTAGTCTTTCTGCCCAGGTTGAGCTAGTGTTCTTGGCGGGTACTTTGTCTCCAGTGGTTGAGCTCCCAGTTATGGTACAGCCCCTGTTTGCCCTGTGGAAACCAGCTTACTGTAAAGTCTGTCTACACCACTGGTCAATGGGTACACCATTAGAGCTAATCAAAACTGGCTCAGTGTTCAGAGCAGGCACCGGATACCCTGGTTGAGTTCAACATGTGATACAGGCAGAATGCCACGCTGCTTGAGACAGTGGTGGACCTGGTTTACCTCAGACTTGTTTGGGGCCAGTGCTCTGGGCTTCTCTGGAAACCTCTGTGCACTCCTGGGTGGCTCTCCCTTCCAAGGATAACTCCCTACCTTTCCTGGGTCCAATGTTTGCTTCATTTCCTAGGGATGGTTCCCACGGTCTTCCCATGTCTGTAAGTCCTTTCAGCCTGCTTCCTGTGGTCGGTAGCACCTCTGCCATCCCTTATGGCAGCCACTCACATGCCTTTATCTCTGAAAAGTCATTTAGCATGGATCACTGACTGGGCGTGCATAGTAAATTGAGTTTCTCCTGCTTGGGTCTGTCTAGCTGTTTTCTACTTAGATTTGGGGTCTCATGAGGTTTGGCTTCATCTGCAAATCTAATTTCATGACCATTCATCCTGTGAAAGCAACACTTTATGCCTATTATTTAACTCTTCTTCATTTCCTTTTCCATGAATTAAAATGTCAACAGATAACCATGACAACCACATACACCCCTCACTCCGCCCCAGGGGGCCACCTCAGGGTTGTAACTGAAGCTGGTACACAGAGTCAGACTGGTTCAAATCTCATGTTTGCCTCTTAGTCATTGTGTGGGCGAGGGACTTAGCTTCATCATCTATGAAATGAGAATGGTGATAGACCCACCTCCTGGAAATAAAACTAGCCGCTATCACCAAAGCAATAGCTGCTGTGGTTATTGTTCTATCTTCCTTTGTATTTGGTCTCTTAGGCTAACTAAGATCAGAGATCTAAACAGATAATGCGAAAAAGATTTAGGGTATGTGGCCTCTCTGCCACTGTCTCGAGTCTTTATTTTTAAAAAAGAGTGTGTGTGTGTGTGTGTGTGTGTGTGTGTGTGTGTTTAGAGTTTCTGGCCCAGACTAGCCCCAAATCTGGACCAGAAGTCCCAAAGAAACACACAGAAGCTTATAGTAATATTATGCTGATAGGCCTATGGCTCAGGCATATAACTTGCTAACTCTTACCTCTTCAACTAACCCATGATTAGCCAAGTGGTTTAGTACCTCTTTTCGGAGCAGCATTCTAGGCTTGCTTTCTCTGTGTCTGCTGGCTGCTCTGTCTGACTCTTCCTCTTCCCAGAGTTGACTTAGTCTGGCAGCCAAACCCACACTTCCTGTCTGCCTTCTGGCTAATCAGCATTTTATTAAGCCAGTAGGAGGGACAAATATTTACAGTGTACCAGAACATAATCCCACAATGAGTGTGTGTATGTATGTACGTGTGTGTTTGTAAGTGTGTAAGTGTATCACATATGCAGAACATCAGATTCCCTGGAGCTGCTGTTACAGGCAGTTGTGAGCTGCTTGTGTGGGTGCTGGGAACCAAATCTGGGTTTTCTGGAAGAGCAACAAGCATTCTTAACTGCTGAGCTATCTCTCCATGCCCAAATCTTTTAAAAATGATTTTCCAATGATAGAGTGATGTATTTTACAATTGTAGCAAACATTTGAGCAATGTAGGGACTGTCTGAGCTGCTCAGGCCCATCTTCCTAGCACCAGAGCAGGGATCAGAATGTGACTATCACACACTTGAGAGTTCCCTTTTGACCTATTCCAGGCACTTCCTTTCACCATGTGTAAACTAATGGCCTAGGTTTGTTTCCCTTGCTCTTAAAGCCCATAGATAAGGCATTACAGCCTATGTACATGCATGACTGAGTCAGCACCTTGACTGAGAGATTCATCTGCGTTGTGTGTCGTTGCTGATTTTTCTATTCTGATTATTCTCTAGGGCACCTACTGCTGTATGCATGAGTGTCCACCAAAGCCCCACATTTGGAAGGCCTTGTTCCTAAAGTGGTACTAACTGCGAAATACTGCGAACTATTACTAAGTGGAGTATTTGGGGGAGATCTTTAGGGATTGTGAAATCATACTCATCATCTCTTTCTTGCTGCTTCTTGGCTCCATGATGAGCCCTGCCATTGTTGGGAACCCCTCACCGGAATCCTAAAGCATTTGGGGCCATCTGATCATATACTGGAAACTCTAGGATCATGAGCTAACTCCCCCGCCCCTTTTTAACAAAGAAATTGTCCCATCTGTTTTGTTGTGGCAACAAGGAGCTGACTCATACCATTCCATTGTGTGGACACACTCTAATTTGTTTACCCATTCTCCTGTTGATTGACATTTAGGTTATCCAGAGATTTTTAACTATTGCAAACCATGTTTCACATGTTTTTGCATGTGTTTCTTGGGTACATATAAACATTTCTGAGAGGCATGGACTTTGCATCTCTAGGTTAGGGGGAACACATCTTTTATGGGAACTACAGACAGGTTTATAAAGTGTTCATTCACCTAGGCATGGAGGTGTACACCTATAATCCCCACACTAAGAAAGCTAGGGTCATGAGCTCAAGACTAGCCCAAACTTCTTAGTGAGACATTGTGTGCATGTGTGTGTGGGCGTGGGCAGGGGGTTGTACCACCTCAGTCTCCTCAGCAGTTATGTGTACGGATTCGGGTCACTCCACATCCTTTTCAACATTGTGTGTGGTTGGTTTTTGTCATTTTAGCCACCCTGTGACTGTGTAGAGCTATCACACTGTGCTTTTAATTTGATTTCTCAGATGACTAATAGAGTTTCTTTTTTGCCCAGGATATTTTGAACCTGAAAACATTCTTCAACAAATCTTAAAATTCACTTCCACCCCCAGATGATAGGATTCTTAAGTGACTAGAGAGGTGTGTATGATTCCTTTCCGGAGAAATTTGAATCTGCTCTTCTAGAAGGCAGGAATGGAGTAGTCTGGCATTTCTGTGTGAGGGTGGGAACCATACAGATACCATGAACTCTGAGGCTGCCCTGTGGGATTCATATTCACTGCCGTGTGTCAGTGTCCAACACTATCCTAGCACAAAGTAAGGCCCCATGAAAGACCAGTGGATGAAGGACCACATGCTGAAGAGCTTCCCACTGGTCCTCGCAGGCCTTCCTACCAACCTGACTCAACAGAGATTTGTTAGTATACTGAGGTACCCTGGTAAGGACTCTGGAAGTTGGGTTCTCCATCCCTAGAGGATGTCCTGTGGTGGGAATATATTCCCTCTAGTGGCCTCACCTCCCCAAAGCCAGCTGATGGATCAGCAGACATGCTTATCCAGTGCTATAAGCAATCATCCTTTAGCTGGGCCTGGTGCACAGCCCTGTAATCCCAGCCATTCCAGAAGCTGAGGCAGGACTTCATGGCTTACTTGGGCTACAGAGTGAATTCAAAGCCAGCATGGAGAACTTGAGACCCTGTCTCAAAAGCAAAGGTCTGGGAATATAGCCCAGTGGTACAGAAAGGAGGTGATTTCCCTTGCTGAGAACCTAACACTGAAGGGCTCAGTGGTAGAGCATTTGTCTAGCATGCGTTAGGTCCTATCTTTAGGTACCTCCATCTCCAACTCTGTTGGTTTCCTTTGCAGGTGTCTGGAATTGTCTCCCCCTCACCCCCGGTCAAAAGCAGTGTTCTCTTTGTGTGTCATGGATCCCTGGCTTTCAGCACTAGCTTTCCATAGCTGACATGCTTTCTATTAGAGTGGGAACAGAAGCTTGTATCTATTAAACCACCTCAATGGATCCTGCTATCACTTGACCATAACAATGCCTTCTGCCTTTGGCTGCATCTGCTCCACATCCTTTCAGTCTAACAGGAGGAGTCTTTGGGAAGCAATGTGGTTGGGCAATGAGAGCTCTGGGCCAGAGTCCTTGGTATGAATATGCTGTGTGTTCCTACTCTCCTCAGGGAAAGGAGTAGACTCACATGCAACTCAGGTACAACTGGCCCAGAGTGATGGGGTGTCTAAGGGTTGACAGAGTAGGTAAGGAGCTGGGGCAGCTGGGCTGATCCTCAAGATAGAGAGACCACACTTCCATGATAAATTGGTGTAAGCAACGAGAAGCAAGTATGAGCAGCGAGAAGTTCACAGGACAAAAATGCAAGAGACACAAATACATAATATCCATTAGAGGATTCTAGAAGGAAGAAGCCGGCTTCATTGAGACTGTTTATCTCCAAGGCAAAGAGTGAAAACTCTTTATCTCTCCAAGGTTTGGGATCACCGGTACATGGTCTGTGTCACCGGTACATGGTCTGTGTCAGTACATGGTCTGTGTCACCGGTACATGGTCTGTGTCACCGGTACATGGTCTGTGTGAGCCAAATACAAGTCACTTTAAAATAGGACAACAAATGACTTCGTGACACACACATTGTTTACGTGATGTGTAGGCGGGTGTGGAGATGGAAGAGCTAAATGTGGTTTGGGAAAACAACACCTTTTTTTTTGTAGGAAGGCAGATTAGAGAGGTTTATGGTCTTCTGTGATAACTAATATGAAAGGTTTATCAACATTAAAAAAAAAAAAAAAGCCTGACTTTTTTTGCAAAATTGATTTGAAGACTTGGCAGTTCTGAGGAATCATTCAGTAACATTTTTACGGGTCGATGCTAATTTGATTCTGCCGACTGATGCGACGCGCCAATTTACTGCCAGACCAGCATTAAGCACGGACCTTCCGTGCGAGTTTTATAGGCGGACAGCTCATAAAGATGTGTGCCTGACAAGTATTCCTGTCTCTCTTAGGATGTAGAGTATGAAGTGTTTATTAAAACCCACCTAAATCCACCCTGCTTCGGACTCATAAACAAGCTGAGGACTTCAGCCTCATACTTCATTCAGGCTTCATGTCTCTGTACTCCAGATCCGGCTATGTGTGTGTCAGGAGCCTTTGTCTCCAAAAGCCACCTCTAGATAATGACAAACTCTGGGAGGATGCAATGTTCTGAAGGATGGCTTTGGAAATAGTGGCCTGTGTATAGCCACCCATGAGCATGTATATGCCCAGGGCCCCACAGTACAGCCTCTCTGGGAGGGCTGAAATGCCCCAGTCTTAAACAGCTCTCCCCTCCAAAGGTTCCTGGATGAAATCAAAGGTTACCAGGTGTGGTAGCACAAGAAGGGGGTGGGGGGCACTCAGAGGCTGCCCCTGAAATAAACTTTTGGCCCAAGGACATACATTTTTGCTTTCTCTTTTATTTCCTGGGTGTCCCTGTGATGGATTATAGGTACAGCTTTCTCTTTCTCTGCCTAAGTACAACTGTTTGGGCTCACCATGGAGGATCTCTGAAGCTTTGTTCAACACACCAGAAAGTGTCTAACAATCAAAATGACTGAAACTGTGCTTCTTTAATCTCAGACTCTGGAGACAGAGGCAGGTGGATCTCTGTTTTTTGCCAGCTTGGTCTACACAAGTTCTGGCCAGTCAAAGATAATGTTGAGAGATCTTACCAAAACATTCAACCAACCAACAAAAGCAAAACAGAACAAAATAGACCTGTTTTACCGGTGAAAACCACTGCTAATATTTCCCACAAAGAAGATGTGGCTGTTTCTCTCTCTTTCTCTCTCCTTCTGGAATGTCTGCCCTGCCTCAGGGCTAATTGCCTTTAGCTTAAAAGAAGACAGCCAGAGGAGAGTGAGAAGCATATAGACCTCCATCAGTGCCAAGCCTCCTGGGCCACTGGCAGGGGAAATCTGATCTTAGGCAAATGTCAAGGCGTCTTTTTGAAATCAGCTCATGTGGGCATAGGGCTTCATTTGGATTTCATAAATATTGTATGGGATGCCTTCATTGCCACCTTGGTCAGCCTGAGAATACAACAGCAATTCCACCTTCTACACACACACACACACACACACACACACACAGAGAGAGAGAGAGAGAGAGAGAGAGAGAGAGCTCCCCCGCATTGCCATCACAATCTATTGCTGAGTTGTCATGAAAAGCCAATTGGTGATATTTCAATCACAACGTCCCTGTAACAAATTCCATTCAAATTCCTCAGGAAGAGAGTTAAGGCTTCATCCTGCTGCTTGGGAGAATGACACGCTAAATGTAGCTTCCTGGGGCCCTGGCAGCCATCCAGAGCTTTGTAATTTATCCTTCTCCTTCCTGGCTCTCCAAGTGACCTTGGAACCTCGGTGCTACTAGATTTCTTAGGTTCGCAGGGTGCTCTCCACCCCCCTGAAGCAAGCCCTTCCAGGCCCACCCTCCTGCGTAAGGATGGAGAAGGGGGGTGACAGGACACCCCCAAAAGCACATAGCTGGTGATGGGAAGATTGTTTGTTTCTGCTGACCTTTCTGTTAAAATTGATGCCTGCTGTGAAACAGTCAACCATGGTGCTAAAAGGTGGCTTGCAGGTGTCTGGAGTCTCTCTCCTAACCCCAGCAGCCAGCAGGTAATCCTGGAAGAGAAGGTTTGGGGGAGGGGCAGCTATTTTATTTTTTTTTTGATTGAGGAATAAACAAAGTGACCCCCAAACTGCAGCTGGTACAGAACAGAGCATGGGGGTGGTGTGTAAGAAAGACTAATGTACAATTAAAACCATGCATGGGTAAATTACAGGGCGACAGCTATCTAATGCAAACACTGCAGCCTTGTAATTAAGAGGAGTTACAGGCTCCCCAGGATCCGTTTGCTGAAGGAAGTACTGGGGGGGTTATGTGGTGTGCATGGGTGGTAACACAGCACAGGAATCATGTGGAGGCAGTGGGGGCGGGCAACCTGGGGTATATAAAGGATTAGCCTGCCCTATAGCCTCCTGGCTTCTAGCTTTTTCTAGACTGCCCTGACCTCTCTGTCTCCCTCCACACCTTTGCCTCCAAGGCAGTGAGAACCCTTGAACATTTTTTTAAAAACTGTTTTTAATTTCTCCTGCTTTGTCAGCTTTTTAAAAGATATGTTACATTATGTGGAAATTGGATGCTAACAAGATTTGTATGAATAAATTAGACTCTTAACTTTTTATGTTATTACAAAATTGAAATGGACTCTAATGACAGTCAGAATTAATGTTCTGTTTCAAATAAATGCTGGGGATGTGACTGTTCGCAGGATAGTCCTCCATAGGTCTTTCTCCGTGGCCTTGCCTGACCAGGGACCTCCATCTCCATTCTCCTCCCAGAGGGCTGGTCTTTAGGTTCCCTGTGGAATTCCCTGCCCATCCATGGGGTGGGAACATCTTATATTCTGTTTAGATCTTTAGGTCCAAGCTGGAATTAGCTGCTACTGAGGCCTCCGATGGCATCTGTAAGGAGAACTGTCTGAGCCTTGGGTCACATCCTCACCTGTATGGAGTGACTGGCTTTGATGACCTCTATTAGGATGACCCTTCCAGCCACCAGTTGTAAGGCTTTGAATTGGGTCACTTCTGCTTAGTGTCCTCAATTGTCTTTGGTCTATAGCTCAGAGTTTCCAGGGAATTCAACCTTGACCCTAAGTTATTCTTGGCTGGTCAGCATCCTCAAGGATCTATCAGTGACTCTGGCGTCACTGTGATGAGTTACCTGACATTGACAAATGGAAAGAGGAAGGAAATATTTGTCTCATGACTCAAAGGGTTCAGTCCGTGTTCACCTGACCCGTGAGTTAGACAGGAACACCATCACAGTAGTGAGGACGCTTCATAGAGAAATTTCTTCATGGGGACAGGAAGCAGAGCAGGGGGATACAAGAAAGGCCAGGGCAAGATATAGCCCCTAAGTATTTACTCCCTTGGAGTGGCTCAGTGGGTGAAGTGCTTGTTCTTCAAGCCTGAGGACATGAGTTCAAATCCCTATCGTCCATGTAAAAGAGCTGATCTATGATCCCAGCACAGGTAGGCCACAGAGGCTTGCTGCTGAGCCTGTCTACCTGACCTGCTAGTCTCTAGGTTAAGCCAGAGACCTTGGCCCAAAAAATAAGGTAGAGAGACAGGAAAATAGCTTAGTGGATAAAACACTTACTCTACAAGTGTGAGGATTGGAAATCAGATTCCCAGACAGACACAGCGGCCACCTGTAATTCCAGCATTAATGAGGTAGAGACAGGATCCATGGGGCAAGCTAGACTGGCCCAAATCTGTGAGCCCTGGGTTCAGTGAGAGACTCTGTATGGATATATAAGGTAAGGTAGAGAGTGATTGAGGAAGACACTGGAAGTTACCTATAGGCCACACACACATGTACATACATATGAGCCCCCAAACACACACACACACACACACACACACACACACACACACACACACACACACGCACGCACGCACGCACGCACCCTAAAGTTTTGTAGTTTTGAGTGAGAAATGCCTCCTATAGTATTATGCATTTGAACACTTGGTCCTCAGTTGGTGATGTTAAGGTTGTGTGACCTCTCTGGAGGAAGTGTGTCACCAGAGGCAGGATTTGAAAGAAGAAAGCCTCACCTACTTCCAGATTGCTCTCTCTGCTTCCTGCTGTTGAAGATGTGAGCTCTCAGCTTTCTGCTTCTGCTGCCATGCTTGTTGCTTCAGCCGTGAGTCCTCACCATGATGGACTCAGCCCTCTGGAATTATAAGCCAAACTCAGCTCTTCTCTAAGTTGCTTCTGGTCCTGGCGCTTTATCATAGTAGCAGGAAAGTAGCTAAACCAGATGGTGAGCAATAAATAAAGCAAGACGCCCAATGTCAACTTCGGGCCTCCACACATGAATGAGTGAGCATACCACACACATATGTACACACACACACTCCAGTGACCTGCTTCCTACAATGCACAGCACCTTCTCCTTTTTATCACCTCTCAATAGTGTCATTATAAACCCAGTAGGAGACTTTCCATCAATTAGCTCATCACCCTCGTTATCTGTCTCTGAAAATGCTATTGCAGACACCTCAAAGGTGGGCTTTGCCAACTGGCTAGGTGTTGCTTAACCTGGTTGAGTCAGCTATGAAGATTAACTATGGGTCCAGGATCTTTCTTTCTGCTCCAGGTCCCCTCTTAAAGCTCAGTTCTGGAGTTAAGGTGCTGACAGGTTCTGAGCCTTCAAGGATTTGAGGACCTCTCACATGTCACAAAACAGCTAGGCTGGGTCGAGTCCCTTGCACCTGAGAAAGGGGAGGGAAGAGTCAGGAGGGTGGGAGGTTGGGACATCTCCAGTAGAATACTCAGCCTTGGGTGGGGTGGGGTTAGCACTGAAGGAAGTTCATCTGCCATTAAAAAGGATGGGGAGCCAGGGTAGGCAGGCATTCACATACTTAGTATACAGAATGGGTGAGATGTAGCTTGGTGCATCTCTCGCCTAGTGGCTCTGGATCCAACCCCAAGGACTACCTAAAATAAAACAATATAAATAAAAAGCATGTAGTTCGTGCATGTGTGGGTGCACGCGTGTGCACATGTGTGCAAAGGCCAGAGGTTGACATTAATTGTCTTATGTTGTTCTCCACCTTCAATTCTGAGACTTGGTGTCTGGGTGAACTTGGATTCAGATAGCCAGGCTGGCCCCCCAAAGGTCCTCCTGTCCTTGCCTGCCCCCCATCAATGCAACTACAGGTTTGAGCCTCTACTCTGCCTGGCTTGTTTAAGAATCGAACTCAGATGCTCAAGCTCACGTAGTGAGCACTTTCTGACCAGGCCAGTTTCTCAGCCTCTGGTTTGTTTGGGTTTTGTTGTTTTTTCAGGGAGGCTATCTAGCTGTTTTCCTGTCTAGCTCAGGCTAATCTCACATGTGTAATCCTCCTGCCTCCGGTGCTAGGATTACAGATACACAACCACCACACTGGGGTATATTAAGATTTCTATGTATTTCTTGTGTATAAGAAAGAAGATGGGTCTGGAGATGGATGCAGAATTTAGAACCACAGCTATATGCTAACCGTCAATACTTCCAAACTGCAATTAACTTCTGGACTTGAAGGTTTCATAACAACTTTGTTTGTCGAGGGAGATAATTCCCTACCTAAAGACAAGGGCCTCTGTCTCATGTCTAAACAGGACAATGGAAAGAGACCGTAACTGCTAAGACTTTAGGCCATGGCTCAGAGGCTCAGCTCAGCACTCACCACTTTTGGCCTGTGCCCTAGGAGGAGCGTCCTCTGCCACAGAGACCAATGAAGTCTTCAGTGTCCTGGCACTTGGGCAGGTGGGCTTCTAGGTGGGCTCCAAAGTCCTTTGCAATCCCAGCTTTCCAGGTGGACCTCCACCCCCTGGGCTCTGTAGATGAGCATGTGCCAGAAGGGGTGTACCAAAACACCCTACCCGACTCCATAGAACCCTTAGTCTGCACCTCCCCCACCTTCACAGCAGTGAAACCTATGCTCTCTTGCTCCTAGAGCGAGTTAGCCTGCGTTCTCCTAGATGGTTACAGAGAGAGGGTCTCCTCTATCACTTTGTATTTATAAATGCATAAGTCACATTCATTTTATAAAATGCAATAATCTTTATGCCTGCTGCACATAACCTGGTTAATCACTTTATATATCACGAACACCTTCCTGGGTAATGGATCTGTTTCGATTCCACTTTTGACATCTGCACCACATTCTTTCACATGAATTTATCATAATTTATATACCCAGTTCCCCGTTGGACATTTTGGTGGTTTTCCTTTTTGTTTCTCAATTTTAAAGAACGT
Organism: Sigmodon hispidus; assembly: GCA_004025045.1. Taxonomy (NCBI): domain Eukaryota; kingdom Metazoa; phylum Chordata; class Mammalia; order Rodentia; family Cricetidae; genus Sigmodon; species Sigmodon hispidus. The sequence continues at coordinate 21,707 of PVIH01023323.1, forward strand.
TGAAGTGAGCATTCTTTACTGTATACCTTTGTGTTGTTACAGCATAGATTTCTGGTGATGGAGGATGCTTCCTCAAAGGGTGGGCACAGTTTTAAGACTTTTAACACTTCCCTGACAGATTGCTTCCCAGAAAGACCCAGCGGTGCGTGAGCGTGCCTATTTGTTCTCATTATTGCACCATCATAGGGAATCGTTGCGTTTTGAAAATCCTTGTCAATTTGATAGGTTAAAGAGGGCTGTGATTATTGCTTTTTAAAAACGTGGCTTTTGGAGCCAGAGATGGATCAGTGACTAAAGCACTTGCCACATAATTGTGAGAACCTGAGTTTGAATCCCCAGAACCCATGAAATGTCAGGTGGCCATGGAAGCCTGACTGTAATTCCAGTCTCAGTAGGGATCCCTGGGACAAGCTGGCTAGCAAGACTACTCACATGGACAAACTCTGGGTTTCATAAGGGACCCTGCCTCAATGAATAAGGTAGAAAAGTGATTCTGGACATTAACCTCAGGCATGTGTACCTCCAAATACACACACACACACACACACACACACACACACACCCCACTACATACATGAAAAGGGAAACAAACTTCTATATTAAAGTTTATTTTAATTTTAAAATTTTATTTATTTATTTTGCTTACAGTATTTATGTCTGCATGTATGCTTACATGTCAGAAGAGGGCACCAGATTTCATTATGGGAATTGAACTCAGGACCTCTGGAAGAGCAGCCAGCCAGTGCTCTTAACCTCAGAGCTATCTCTCCAGTCTCCTATTTTAATTTTGTATGTCTGAGTGTTTGCCTGCATGTACACATGTGCACCACATGTGTGCAGTACCTTCGGGAGCCAGCAGGGGGTGGTGTATCTCCTGAAACAAGTGGCAGGTGTTGAGAGCCGCCTGGTGTAGGCACTGGGGATCGAACTCAGGTCCTCTGGAAGAGCAGGAAGTGCTCTTAACCACTGAGCCATCTCTCCAGCCCCAAATCTACCAGTTTAATTATTGTGGCTTATGAATATTATGAACATTCTCTTAAATCTTAAGCACGTTTCATTCAGTCCAGTTTCAAATAATAGAGACTTATGATGAGTTGTGTTTTATTTATAGATGAACTTAGGATCAGACATACAGACTTCTGAATGTACTTACGTGTTAGCATGTTGAATTTTCTGATCTATCCAGTTACTCAACAGATATTTATTGAGACACAACTCTGTTGCCGCTGTCCTAGGCAACAAAGGGCATACCTATCAGAAAACAAATCCAAAAGCCTTCTCAGCTTCCATAGACCATAGTCTAATAGGAAAACAGGACCTTGGCCAAGTTCACTAATCTCTCCTGAGGGCCTTGCTTCTAACAGGTGAATCACTTTCCACCAAACCAACCTCATTTTGCTGTTGCTGTTTTGAGACAGAGTTTCTCTGGCTATCCTGAAACTAGCTCCTTAGACCAGGCTGGCCTCGAACTCAGGGATTTGTCTGCCTCTGCCTCTCAAATCTTAGGATTACAGGCATGTGCCACCACTCCCCAACTTAAATCCACTCTTAAAGCTTCCTCAAATGCTTCCACCATGCCTCACTCAGCACTCTAGGCTTAAAGCTTCTAACACATGGAACTTTGGGGGTACAAAGGATAGACGGCCCCACTTAGCACTCCGATCCATCTTCTCCCGTCTCTCACACTTCCAGTCCCCCTTATCCTACATGGCTGTTCAAAGTCACTACCATGTTCCCACACCATGGAACTTCCTGATGGCCCACCAGGAAGTAATCACTAGGATGGGAAGTGACCAGCTATGGTAGGCCCCAGAGGACCAGCCTTCTGTGATCTCCAGCTAGCCTCAGCTTCCTTAACTTTCCACAGTGTCCCCAGATCTCATCACCTATTAGGGACCAAGCATTCTACACATGAACCTGCTGGAGACATTTCATATTTAAGCTATAATGGGAAGGAATCTGACTCTCTCCCAGGGACATGGACAACAGATACAGGGATTTAAATAGTGCTGTTACTGAGACATAGTCTGAGGGGTCTGTTCTTCTCCAGCTACCTGGATGAGGAGCCAGAACAGGAGAGGGTAGTCTGCACCAACATGGCAGCAGAGCGGGCATTTCCTGGTGGGATCTAAGGAAGGTTCAGAGTCTGAGAGTCTGTAGGGGTAGAATAGCCTGCACTTGGGGTAGGGAGGCCAGCAAAGGGAGCAGCCAATAGAGGGGTTTGGACAAGAAGTTTGGGTAAGAGTGTCTACTACTTGAGAGGTCCAGGACATCTGCAACTATAGAGCTAAGTGGTTGGATGAACCTGGAATTACAGGGAAGCTAAAACTGGATCAGAAAATTGAGGCACCATTCGCTCAAAGATGGTTGGTAAAGCCACAGACTGATGAGGGTCAGCCAAGGATGTAACATAGACAGAAGAATAGGGTCAATGATAGAACCAGAATGTTTCAACACACACACACACACACACACACACACACACACACACACACACACACATTATATATACATGTAAGATGAGACCAAGAATTGACCAAAGGATTCATTAATGTGTTCTACGCAATCCTAAGCTTGGAGGGGGAGAGGAAGAAGCATCTGATTTAGTGGCCCCAAGAGACAATGAGGGAAGAGAATTCAGGTGACTCAAGATACCGAGTTAGAAATGAAAGCGGAGGAATGAGGCTGCCGATGTGAGAAGGGGGGCTGAGGATCTTGTTTGCTTGTTATCTTAGGGTGAGAAAAATCACAGTAGACACACACTTCTGAAAGGGGTTGTGAGAATCTGAGGCAAATGAACGGAGGATTGCTCAAGCAAAGTCCTGGAGAAGGTGAAGGAGCACCGGAGTGGCTTTAGATGGGAGCACGGAGAGTTGAGAAAACGGGGGACAGAAATGTGGGCACAAATGCACTGGATGAGCTCCTCCTCTTCCTCCTCCTCCTCCTCCTCCTCTTCCTCCTTCTCTTCCTCCTCCTCCTCCCCCCTCCTTCCTGTTGCACGAACTCTGGTTGTACTGAAAGAAACTCAGAGCCAGATATGGGGAAAGGCTGAAGTATCAGAGAGAGGAAACACCACGGTCAAACCTCACCCAGCTGTCTTCCAGCTTCCTCAGCCTCGCTCCTGGTTCCTTCTAATTGCTGCTGTCTTCCTAAGCCTTAAATACCTTCTCGCCCAGCTGTCTCCCATCCAGGTTAGGATTAAAGGCGGGAGCTACTGTATTTGGTAGTCAGCCTTGAACTCACAGAAACTCAGAAAGATTCTCATCTCTGGAGTTATGGGATTAAAGGCGTAGGTCACCATTCCTGGCTTTCCCTGTGCTGGGATTAAAGGTGTGTGCGGTGGAAGCCCAGCTGTTTGGCCTTGTTCTCACAGAGATCCAGAACTCCCCGGGCTATCACGGCTCTGTTATCTCTGTGATTCCTGGGGCTACCTCTGCCTAGTTTGACTGTGTGCTGATCTCTTGATATTCCAGGTTTTATTAAATATGTAACATATCACCACTCCTCCCCCTCCCCC
>PVIH01023324.1:0-25096 GCA_004025045.1 Sigmodon hispidus
GACCTTGAATAAGGATATATAGGGAAAGCTGAACACAAAGAAAATATATGTGTAGCAATCTTATTTGTATTTCTACCCTTGATAAGCCATGCTTATGATTCTTATCCTCTGTATAGTTATTGTTAACTCTTCTGCATTTTAAATTCTTTTTACTGTTTTTTTTTTTTTTGATAAATACAAAATAAAGAAAAAAAAAAAAGAGCACAGGATATTATTGTATTAGGTTTCTGGCCCAGACTTTGGGGTCTACCCAAGAGGTTTGACCGTCAGTCTGGCAGTCCCACAGAAACATACAGATGCTTACATTAATTTTATGCTGATTAGCCTAGTGCCCAGGTATATAACTTGCTAACTCCTTCATCTTAACTCAACCCATGATTCTTATCTTGTTCAGCCATGTGGCTTGGTACCTTTTCTCAACAGAATTTCAAGTTCTTACCTCTGTGTCTCCTGCCATCTCTGCAGCATCTCTGCTCTGTTCTGCCTGTTTCCAGAGTTTTCTTAGTCTGATAGCCCCTCCCATACTTCTTATCTGCTTTAGGCCAATCAACATTTTTATTAAACCAGTAGAAGGGACAAATATTTACAATGTACCATAATTTCCCTACAGGATATTTTTCCAGAAGACCCATGAGTAGTTCCCAGACCCACAGGTATCTTGTAACTGCCTTACCCACAACTCTAGAAGATCCACTGTCTCACATGTACATCCCTACACATATATTCACATTAGTTAAAAAAATAAAATCTTTTAACAATAACTAAAAGCAAATCAAATTTTTGCTTACCTTGGAATAATAAAAACAGTTGTCTTGCACTAGAGAGGCTAAACAACTGGTTGTCACTCAGTCTTTGAGGTTAGGTGGCTCAACAGAGTAATCCCACAGTGCTATTTGTCACTGGAAAATTTGAGAACCCATAACTGAATACTTCACAAGGCTGAGTGCCTTTGCAGTCCACAAGGCTGAGTGCCTCAGCAGTTCCCAAGGTGGATACCTCAGCAGTCCCAAGATGGTTCCCTCATCAGTCCACAAGGCTGGGTGCCTCTGCAGTTCACAAGGCTGGGTGCCTCTGCAGTCCACAAAGCTGGGTCCCTCTGCAGTTCACAAGGCTGGGTGCCTCTGCAGGTCATAAGGCTTAGTGCCTCTGCAGTCCACAAAGCTCTGTCCCTCTGTAGTCCACAAGGCTGGGTACCTCAGCAGTCCACCAGGGTGGGTGCTCCTGCAGTTCATAAGGCTGGGTGCTTCTGCAGTTTATAAGGCTGGGTGTCTCTGCAGTCCATACAGTTTGCTGTTTTGCAGTCTCAATGTATCAAAAGTCTGGAGCAGCTGATAAAGAGTCAACAATGAAAGCCTGGAAATGCTGGTTCTGATATCAGAGGAAGAGTCAGTAACAGCAGCAGCAACAGCAACAATAACAGATAAGTCAAATTGAGTTTAAGCAAAGACCCCAGTTTTCTCTTGAATAAAGTAGGGTTTATTCAAGAAGTTTCAGAACACCTGCTACTCTCTATCCACCCAATGATCCACAGGGCCTGCAATCTCAAGAGTTTTTATTTTGGTCTGGTAGTTAGGCCAGTTCTTATAAGTGACATGAAATGTGTCTTGTATACATACAGATATTAACATGAGGGGTGTAATTATTAACGCAATGATCCATTGCCAAGTCATAAAAGGCACATGAGTCACAGCTGACAGAATGAACTCAAGCCCAGCTGGTCTCTTGCCAGAGCCCTGCTGGTCCTCTATAGGTTGAGATCCAAAAGAGGATATTGCTCTTCTTTGAACCCATATTCACACATATTTTTACTGATGTTATAAACTTGGCTTTTGGGTGTAAAATAATTTATAGACTCATTTCTCAAAAGTGCTTATAGTTTGGGGCTTGAAGATGGAGTTTCAATAGGAAAGAGGAAAAGACAAAAAACAGTCAGTGACATGAGTTTTCTATTAAAATCTTAGATGATCTCTGTGCTGATCACCATTATCCTTCAACTTGACATGCCCAGAATCACCTTGGAAAAGAGTCTTAATTCAAAATTATCTAAATCAGATTGGCCTGTGGGCATATCTGTGGGACATTGTCCTGATTATTCACGAAGGTAAAAGACCAAGCCCATTGAGGCAGCACCATTACCTAGGCTGGAGGTCCTAAGCAGTAAAAGAGGATACAATTAGCTGAACAAAGGTCAAATGTTTACTCCCTTCATTCTCTTGACTGTGGGTAGAAAGCTTTTGTCTCTTGCCTTGGTGCCCTGTACCAACAGACTATAACCTAGAATTGTAATCAAATGACACTTTTTTCCCCAAGTTGCCTTTTGTCAGGATATTTTATCACAGCCACAGAAACAAAATTAGAACATTCTGGCCTTAGAACAAATTCTTCCTGGAGACTTAATTTTCCCTAATGGTCTCACTTAATTTAGAAAAGCACTAGGACTAAGCTGTGTAAGTTCTGAGTGTACAATAAGCTGTGAACCTGTTACTTCTCTGCAGGGTCCCTGGCATCAGGGAGTGCAGAAAATCAGTGTTTAGGGATGCTGCATCCACATGAATCCTTCTCTGGCCTCACAGAAGTTTTTGCCAGATAGGAGAGACCCTCTCTATAACAAGATTTTGGAATACGATTCTCACACAAGCAAGACAGAGGCTAGCAGTCTATCTGTGAGTCTAATCATCACAAGGAAAAAATTAAGCCACTTATTCACTGGACAGTGTAAAGCCTGAAACAATAAATCATCTATTTTCAAATGTCACAAACTTAAGTGACATTTCTATTGTTGATGTTCCTTTCTATCAGTAGAATAACTTTTACTGACAGTAGGATCACACCTCCCTTTTATGTTTGTGAGCAGAGAAATCATTCTGCTATAACAAACTCATCTTGCTGGAAATAGCATCATATATATCATACAGTTTAAGCTGTTAAATAGGAGGCAAGGGGGAATATAGATAAAGTCATTTTTCTCATTTCTATTTTGTAATATATATTAGTATATTGTCTATATCAATATATAATAATGAATATAAATATATGTATATAATTATATAAAACCTATTTATAAGTATATATACATATAATATAAATAGATACACATACAAATAAGACATACAAATACATACATATATTAGCAAAATATATTTATATCATACATGTATTAAAGCCTTTTTTCTTTTGAGACAGGGTGACACACTATTGCCCAGCGTTGCCTAGAACTTAAGAGGTAACTCAAATCTTCTTGCCTTAGCTCCATGAGTTTTGGGATTGTGGACATAATCCTTTATGTCTAGTCTGTATCACAACCTTAAAAACAAACAAAAATAAATGGGAGAAAATATCTGAATTGAACAGTTCTTCTTTAAAAATGTATATAATTTCTGATTTGAATTATTGACTAAATATAATTGAATTATTCTACAAATTGGTAGAGAACTTGTAAATAGCTAGTAAATTTTATTTCCTGAAGTAAGTTAAAGCCCTTTCGTGGTACAGCATGATGGTGATGCTGGAAGCAATCTACAGGGATGGAATGGGCTTCTGTCTCCATCTAAGATGACCCTCCCCAGCCATGCTCAGCCAGAAACAACTGTGCCTAGAGCATGTTTGGCTATATCTACAGACAGCTTTGACTACCTCAACTAGAGGGTAGGAAACAGGGGTTGTTTCATTGTCTGTTGGGTAAAGGTTAAGATATTTCTCAATATCCCAGTACATACAGAACAGTCACAGAGAACAATGAAGCCAAAATGTCAATGGAGTGAACCATCTATGGGCATGATGGTGCATGGAGAGGCAAATCAACACACTATGTACATACTTGAGACATGTCTGTTTTATCATTTAAAGCTAAAGTAGAGGCACATGATAACAGGGAGAGAAATATGCTTTACCTTAATAGAACCAGATTAAATAAAATCTCCCAACTGGCTTCCATGTTGGGGCCAGGGAAAATCTTAAGAATATATTTCTATGGCTTAGGCATGATCTAGTGGTGAAGAGCTCTAACTGAATATTGAATTTGGCATAAACACTCATTTTTGTTGGATGTTTGCATGTAATTTTATTAACTCAACTTTTACTACATTCCAATGTTTTTGGTGAATATAGGACTTTCAAATCAGCAGGTCATCTGCTGGAGATGAGGCAGGAACTCTTTCTGGAGAGACACAAAGATGCAGAGCATGGGCAGCCCATATTGTCTCTGCAAAATACATGAAATAATTAAAATGCAACACTTGCAATTGTCTGGATGAATTGTCAACCTCTCCTTTTCAATTTTTGCTAACAAGCCTTGTGAGCATTTAAATGAACAGGAAGTACACTTTGAGAAACATCTGTCTATAGAGCGATGCCTGTATGGGTGGGCTAAAAGATATCAGTTATTGTACATAAGGAATTCTTTGTACTTAGGATGGATTTTAATACTGTATGTATAACAATGTTCCTATAATGATCATATCTGTTCAGTAAGATCCACATGCACTAGCTAGCCAAGGGTGTGTTCTAGCACATGGACATCTAGTATTTTCATGGAATTCTCTTAGATACAAAACTTCCAATGAGCCTTCATTTCAGAAGCCCTGGATAGAGCTCTCATGCCAAGGATTTTACTTGTATCATGTGTGTGCCTATACACAGAAAATTATTAAATGGATTACATATACCATGCATTTCTCACAACTTAAAAAAAGCTTATGCATTTATTTAATTTATATGTTTGTGTGTGTGCCTGAGTGTATGTTGGTGCATTGCATGCATGCAGTACCTACAGAAGTCGTAAGAGGCTATCAGATCCCTTGGAGCTAGAAATACAGGCAGTTTTAAGATGCCATGTGAGTGCTGAGAACTGAACCAAGATCTTCTTGAAGAACAGCAAGAACTCTTAACTACTAAGCCATTTCTCCAGCCCTGCCTTTCTTCAATTTTTACAGACACAGCCAATGACAGTAATCATTTAAATACACAGAGTCTTTACTGGGTTCACTCTGGTATCATATTAATAAAGTCTGCCATAACCCACTGAGGAAGGGCATGTTTGTATTCCCAACTTGCATGTAAGAAGACTGAGCAAAACAAAGTGACATTATTTACTAACCACAAATCTTGGGACTTGGATCTTGGACCTATGATTTTCAGCACTTACACTTTCCCAAGTGGAGTTGACCATAGAATCAGAGTGTTGCTATATTTATCACAACATCAGAGGCCATATCCATTTATTTGCTTTAAAGCAGCTATTTAATATGCTTCACAGGACAGATAACACTGTGATTTTATGGCTCTTACCTCCCTTTAGGAAAACAGTTTGGCATGTACTACCAAAGAAATACTAATGATATAAAACACTATAAACCCTTGGAACACATACATACAAATATTTGACCTCCAAATGAGTCACAATGCTTTGGGCTTCTTGCATTTCAAATTCTACACAGCCTCCTGAATCAGTCACTGCTGGTGGGATACAGGTGACTCTTGGGGCTCCTGTAGTATTTCACTATATGAAAGGCAAATGATTGTAGTGGTAATAAGTTTTATTCCCTGGGTTTCATCACACAAGAAATTGTTTTATTATTTTGGAATACTTTACATTGTGCATCCCAAACCTTTTTATGTAAGTGATAACTTCCTCAGATCTAAAACATTCCCTCAGAGTGATGTTATTGGTTAGAACTGATCTTAGAAAGGCAGGCAATGACAGGGAGATGCACTTCTGTTTGTGTGTTCTGTGCTAAGAGACAGGAGGGCTGATGGCTTCCATAAGTACAAGCAATGGTTTCCAAGAAGCCATAGTACTTTACAAATGTCCAAAGATAGTACTATTTCTTGGAACAGAATCAACCAGTCAACTCCATTGTGATGTTCCATGCAGTGGTGTAGATTTAAAGAGATGGCCATTCAAAACATGTTGGAAGACCTTGATTACTTTGGTGGTTTGGATGATAACAGCCTCAATATGCTTACATATTTGAATATTTGGTCCAGTTAATGGAACTGTTTGGGAAGGATGGGGAGTTGTGGACTTAATGGAGGAAATGTGTGACTGTGATTGGGATTTGAGGTTTCAGAAGCCCATGTCAGACTCAGTCTCATTTTATCTCTCTGCCTGAAACTCATGGACCAGGTGTGAGTCCTCAGCTACTTCTCCAGCACCATGCCTGTCTGCTGCCAATACACTCCCTGCTATGATGTTTATAGACCAATCCTCTGAAACTGTAACAAGCCTCCAATTTATAAGCTGCCATTATTGTTAGTTTCATCACAGCAATAGATTGATAAATGAGATAGTACTGTGTACAAGGGCTCATGTAATTTCTCATCAAACATTGTTTTTAAATATTCACTAATTGGGATAAAAGTTCTTTATCACTGTCAGCCCAAGTAAGTGCTCAACTAACTCATATTTGGCGCGTCACCATTGGCTTAGTTGTCATATGTCAGCTAAGTGGATACAAACATCACCAGGGCCTCAGAACTACCAGCTCTAGGATGGCAGCTTCTCTATCACCTCATTTTATCCAGTGATCTTTAGAGAAATTTGATTTACCCTGAAAATAAATTCAGATGAGTCAGATAAAGGTTAGAGAACACCAGCCAGATTGGAACAAAATTTGACTTGCTTGTGGTTATGACGGTCAGTTTGACAGGCACTTGACAGTAATACAATGTGGTGCTGTCCTTCCAACAGTGTTCTGCATATCAGGCGAATATATCAGGCGAATATATCAGGCGAATTGGACTGGCCTCTCATGGAAGCTTCATACACTCAGTGTTCGGAGACACAGTTGCTAATCTTCGCAGAATTCACACAAGATATAAGAGGGTTTATATATTTCTGGTGACCTAATTCATTTGGAAAGGAAGGAATTTTTTCCAAGAAAATTAAAACTGATAAATATCTTCTCTTGTCTATAAGTTCTTCATCATTCTATTTTAGTCATTGTTCATATTTATTCATCAATTGTTCTCAGCTGTGTGAAGGGGGTTAAAACATGATGTATGGTCCATTTAAACAAGTAAATAAGACCCAACTTTTTCTCTTCTCTCTCTTCTTCCCTGCCCATATCTTCCTCCTCCTTTTCTTCCTCCTGTCCATCTTCACCAGGAACGTCAATACATGAACAAAGCTAAATATAAAAAGGTGTGAGTTCCTGTCATCATTATTTCCTGTGCATATTTTAGTTTTCTCATTGAGTGTGGAACATACTTGACAAAGTTAGCTTACAGCGGGAAGGACTTACCCTGGCTCAGCGTTAGGGGATATGCCCCTCATGGCATGGGAGGCGGCTGTCACATTGAGTATACAATCAGGAGTCAGGGAGATGAGTGCTGATGCTTAATTCTCATTCTCATACAGTTTGAGACCTGCCCCATCAGTGGTGCTGTTCACGTTCAAAGTGGCTCTTTCCTCTTTAGTCAAAACTTTATTAAAATACCTTCACAGACATTCACAGAAGTGTGTCTGATTGGTGCTTCCAAGTCTACTCATCTTATCAGTCAACATCACGCCACGAAGCCTTTAAATAAGTCATAATCGTTTTCAACTACAGAGCCAGTTAATGCAAGATTAAGAAAAAAACGGGAGAGAGAGAGTTTTTAAAAATCACTCACTTTTCTCTTTTACTGTGTTAGTAATCAGTGTCATCAAATTAGCTGGGGAGGCAAGATGATGAAGCCTTGGAGAGTAATCTAGATTTCCTTAGTGGCACTTGCCTGTTCCAGGTCTGAACCCAGAGTGTGCACCCAATGAGGAAGAGGTATTTTCAGGAGTCCTGTGAGGTAGACTAATCATTTTCTTCACAACACTGACATGTTATGTGATATTGTCACTGTTCTGCCCAGTGGTACAAAAGGAATGGTGAACGGAATGCCAGACTCCGGACACCTTCTGTCTCTCTCCTTAGCAGTCAGTGCCTTTCCTAGACTCACCAGGGCCACCACTCGGCTGTAACTATCCACCAAAGCCTGGTGGGATCAATAGGGGATAAGCAGGCACAGTGCAGTCTTTTCCTGAATATATCCATAGGGAGAAAAAGAGCTTGTACATTTTGATTGCAGAAATCAAACTGGAACTGAGTTGAAATCCTTTTCCATGCCTGCTAACTTTTATAGTTCTGGGAGGAGCTGTGCAGGCTGCTAGGGGAAGAAAAGGCTTCAATGATATATGTAAATAAAAGCCAATGAATGAGAGCAGCAACCTGACGGGCCAGGTGTGCCCACATCTAATAGTGGCATGGCTGTTTAGGAGTAACCAACCACTCCTTGCTTGGATTTGAACTAAAATTGTCACCACTCCCTCCATAGAGAAGTATAGTAGAAGGCTTCTGGTCCCATCCAGGTGATGGTCCACACCCACAGATCCCAGACCAACTAGACCAAAATAATCACACAAAGGCATTGATCTTATGCTGTTTAAGCTATGGCTCTGGCTTATTGCTAGCTAGCTCCTGCATCTTAATTCAACCCATTTCTATTCATCTGTCCTGCCATGTGGCCAGTGGCTCACCTAATTTATTTCATCTTGCTTCATGGGCAACTGGATCGTGTCTGCCCTGTGACTCTGCCCTCCTTCCCCTATCTATGCTCCAATTTCCTGCCTACTTCTAAGGTGCCTGCCATAGGCCAAAGCAGTTACTTTATTAATGATATTCACAACATGTAGAAAGACATTCCTCATCAGTGAAGAATATAAACTTGTTACTTTAAAGCCACGCAAAATTCTGTGGTAGGAGAGACCCTAGACTCAGTAGGGCAGACTTGATTCTGTCTATCTAATTGACACTGCATAAAATCACCTTCTATATATGTCTGTTTTAGCCATGGACAATTGTCACCTTCAACCTTAATCAAAGGAGCCTTTGAGTAAACTAGACAGTTGAATGCTCAGCCCCAAATAAGCTGTTTATGGCATCCCTTACAATGTTCAGGGAAAGAATGTAAGAGCTGAAGGAGAGGAGCTTTGTAATGATCTTTGGAGCCATGCACAGGCATTGCAAAGCATATCCCCTTCAACAACTGCAGATGATTGCAGTGAGGCTGCATAAGAATGAGTCCTTCAACACCCAGTGAAGATAAAAAAGGAACTCTAGAAGGAGGACCCTGTCCTTCACTGCTGAGCTATTTCCTAGAGAAAGCATTCTATTTCTTCCAAAGTTAGCAAGCAATATAATACTAGCACTCTTCTGGACCACAAGGGCTTCTTAATATGCACAAAACTCTCATTTTTCTATTATTAGGTAACTTTTAAATTTTAATAGGGGTGAGGAAGGTGATACCATTAACTTTGTGGACTTTGCCATGAAGCTGCAATACTGCAAGGTGAGTATAAAAGCTTGAAAGGGATGGTGTATGATTGACTTCAAGAAAATACACTTGACCCTTCAACAACAAGTACAATAATAATCAAACTACTGAGCGATTACTACAGACTTCAACATTAATAAAACTATGAGCAATAACGATAGCTAGGTTTTAGTTAATGAGGTATTGTAGTGCCATACATTATTATTTTTTTTAAAGCACACTTGCCTGCAAGTTTAACTTACTGATAAATTGTTAGGCCACCAGAAGGGACCGTTAGTGAACAGAGGACTGGGTAATTATGATGACAGGGCCTGAGAGTCAAAAGGAAAGAGCAAGTTCTTGAAGAAGAAATGACTAGAGAAAATAAGAACAACCAATTGCTTATAGAATGAGTGAGCCCTGAAACAAGGAGGGGTGATATGACTTTGGGGCAATAAGAGGCCTTGGAACCACACAGGAGTCTTCCCTGAATCTGGGACTGCAGAAAAGGGCAGATGGTGTAGCTGAGGACATTCTGATTTTGTCCTTCAGACAGTATAAGGGACACTGTGGAGTCCAGGCAGCACCTCAGAACAAAGGCACCTCGCAGACAGATTAAGCATGCATACTGCCGTGCACACACATGGGATGTGCTTTCTTTGAGTGGCTGTAGTTAACAACTCCTCTGATTTAATATGAGCTGTTAAAAAGAATCACTGCACTTCCACCAAATTACCATACCACTAAAAATGTTCCTCAACCTGTCAGTGCTGTGCTTACAACTCCAACCTTCCGATTGTTTATCTTTCTGGTGGTATTTGATCTTTTTACCACCAGAAAGTGAAGATAAATAACTCAAACGCACACAAACCATTTCTTTCTTGATCTTCAGGGAGTTGCTGTATGGGTTCAGAACTCCTGTGCCCCTCCACTCGCTATGAATGGCTCAGCAAGAGAGTATTGGCTGAAAACCCCAGGCATGCTGCACTGGCAGATGGAGTGTGTGGCCATTTTTGAAGAGGAACAAATGTATGAATTTAATTAGGAAGAGATGTGACAGCTCCTTTCCTTGCTTGCATAATTTTGGAGACAATTGTGATGAGGTGCATGGCTTCTCTTCATGCAGATTCTCTCCTGAAGCATTCTCTCACTTCTCCTCTTCTTTCTGTTTATTTCATCGTTCTATATGCCTCTCCCCCAGCTTAGGAACTCACTCGTAAACTATATTTACATAACTTTTCTTTTCACATATTTGTGGTAAAGACTGGCTGTTTCCATGATTGTTTTAACAGGAGACCCACTTGGCATAAGCACACATAATTTATGGTCACAGAGTGTTAACAGCAGCCGCCTCTGAGGAAATCATATTGTCATGTTTGTTCTAGAGTAGAGAAAAGCCAAAGTTTTTAGAGGGCAGGCCTACATAAGACACATTGCTTTTACAGAGAATATTTTATTGATAGAATCTGTGGCCTGACAGTATATTAAAGGAAAATCTAAGAGCAAAGAAGCCTCTTATATCACATCTTAACATAAAATAAGAAAATCCCAAATGTGTCGGTATGAAGAAAGAGTCTCAGCTGCCATGTACTGCAGCCGTTTTTAATGTTCAGGGTCTCTGTTTGAGGAGATGCATAACATCCACAGAAAGACAAACCCTGGAAATACACAGGCACATACAGGAAGGCTTTGACTCAGCCATCTCTGAATTCTGTGAAATGACAATGACAACCCTTACCCATATACATAGAATGAGGCTTCTGAAATGCAGTGACATATGCAGGAAAACTAAAGTCACAGTAATCAAAAGGATCTCTACCCATGCTCTAACCCCAGCCCTACAAAGCCCTTTTCCCAAGCTGGACCTCATCCTATTTAGTTCAAGGTGCTACTGAGAGAGAGCAGGGTAGCTTCCAGGGCCTAAGTCCCACTCAGAAACAAAGACGAATCTTGTGTTAGAACTTTTGCATAGCCGCCAGCTGGGGGTTCCTTAAATGTCTTCATTAGAGACATTATTCCTAAGGACCTAGCACCTGGACGTTCACAAAAGGCCCTGTGATCTTTGTGATCTATTATACTCCCCCTACCTGCCTGTGGGGACCTGGTTGATTGCACTATCAGAGAGAATGTGAGTTTTGTGGTCCTTGGAACTGAGATTCCTTCTTCTATGTAAAGAGAAGCGAGAAGAGACAAGGCAAAATAGAACATACCCCAAGTGAAGACAGAGCTTGAGGAATCAGCCGATTGGTCACTGAATGAGTCTAGACCAGTGGCTGTTCTATGTGTAATGGTGAGCGGAACATACAGCATTTCCGTTCTTCTGAGTCACTGGGACCATGGCCATGCACAGTGTGAGAGTCATGATAAGTAGATGAGATCAGGAGTCTGATAATATGGGTATGAGGTGTCATGTAACTGTGTATAAACTTTGTATAATACATACCATGCATGTATGTGTGCCCCTGAATACTCATGTGAAGGCAGAGAATGATATCTGTGTCTCTTGCTTTCTAGGTTATCCCTTAAGACAGGGGGCGGGGGTCTCTCACTGAACCTGGAACCCACTGTTTTTAGCTAGGTTGACTGGCCACCAAACCCCAAGATTCCTCCTGTGTCTGTCCCTCCCTACAGCACAGAGTTTACAGGTGAACACAGCAATGTCTAGACTTTGTGTGGATGCTGGGGGCTTACCTTAGTTCCTCATGCCCATGCAGCAAAGGCTACCAACTTGATGTTACATGGAGTCTAGAGATGTAAGCACAGGGTTGAGGGATCCTACCTTGTCTAGGGGTGGGGGTGCTCCTCTGGGTAGTGCACTGGAAGTCAGAAGCATTGTTAAAAGGACAAAAGCAACACAATTCAGCCTCAGTCTTGAAAGTTGGCTGCCTCATGAATGAGGACTGGGGAGAACCTAAAGTGAAATGCAAGGGGCCATCAGAGGAGATTCTTACAGGCCCAGATCATGTAATCAGGAAATGGAAAAAAATAATTGAAGAGAGAAAACTTAGCTCAAGAATTTTAGTAGCTATCTTATAAAAAAGATAAAGTTTAGTTTCACACACCTGGCAGGGGGCCTACCTATTTCTGGGAGAAGAATAGATCTAGCAGAGGGCCTGCCCAGTTCTGGGAAAAACAAGCCACCCCAGGTAGGGTCCAAAGGTACCCTGGGGCAGAAAGTCCCTGACCATGAACCAATCAGTAGCACACCAGCACCCTATATCCAAGCAAATGACTGTGTTGTAGTTTTTGCCTACAAAGCCTTGCTGTAACCAAGGGTAGCTAGGAGTAAGCTCCCTGCTGGGCTTGTATTGTGCTGCCAATACACCTTGCTGTTGCATTCCAGACATACCTGTCTCCTGTGGTCTTTCTGGGAGTCAAGCTTTGGGCATAACAATACTGATGGGTTCAAGAAACCATAAAAATGAGTTCTATGAGACACACTGAATTAAAAGAGAGAGACTGGTCAGCAGTGATCACATCTTATTGAAATAAGACTGATTCTGAGCTGCGTAGAGTTTCAATACCACTGTAGACTGTTGGTTTTTAAAACCAAGGAAGTGTTCTCTGTGTACTCAAACATGGATGCCAGAAATGGGTTTCTGTCTGGATGTGAAATAAATGTTTGGAAATTGTCAGCAGCCAGGTGGTGTTCAGTGGAGGTTTGGAGCTGAGCACAGTGGTAGAGTGCTTGCCCACCAAGGCCGTAGGTCTATTCCCCTACATCAACATCAAAACAAAGCCAGTATATGATATTAAGTCACCTAAGAAAACATAAAAGAGAAATATGGACTCAGCTCAAATGAAGACAAGAATCAGCATTTCTCTGTTCTCCAAACTCTTCAGGAAAAATTGGTAGAGAAGAAAAAGAGAGAGAAAATAAAGAACAAAACAGCAGTGTGTAAGATTATGGAGTCCATCAATAGTGGTTTCTAGAAGGTGGCACACTTGTAAACCACAAAATACAAGAATGGAGATGGCAGAAAGATGCTCACCTATGTCAAACATGGCAGACAGAAGGGTAGGCTGTGACGGAGAACTCTGGAACCTCCTTCGCTGAGCTCTGTGACATGTAGCTTCACTTGGCTTTTGACAGAAGCTCTCTCATTTGAGCACCTGCTGGAGAGGCGCCAGCAGCACAAGGGTAGAGGAAAAGTTGACTAGGATGCTCCCTCCTGAGAATAAAGTAAAACACGAGACTCAGAAATGAGAAAAGTGGGCACATGTGAGAGACACCAGGTCTTCTAACCTACCAATGCTGGGAGGTCGTGGGAAAGCTAAGACGATACACATGGGAGCAGATGAGGACAAACCAGCCATGGCAATGAAGGCAGAGAGAGAATCAGAACAGTAGGGATATTGCATGGCTCCTGTAAGAGAAAATGTAACTTAAAACAGAGGAAAGGTAGAAGGGTCCGGGTGCCCTGGTGCAGGTATGTGGAGAGAAAGGTATTTCTGAGGAGGCAGCTACTTTTTCCCTAGCCTTTATGCCCCTCTCTTTTGAGATGTACCATGAGCATCAGAGCCCTTTATCCACATTGCAGAAGCAAGCTGCTCCGAGCTGGGCTTGGTAATAAAAACCCTCTTCTCCAGGTGCAGTGGGTTGAACACTAGGCTCATTTGCATACTCAGGGTTTCATTATTCCTGTGTGATTAGTGCCACTAGTAACTGGTAGTGAGTCCCTGGGAGTCTGAGTGGGCTTAGAAAATAAGAGGGAATCAAAACTGACTCAGTTCACTCCAAGGATGATACTGACATTTTCTACATACTTTCCTGTAACTCTTGGTTTTGAGTGTTTGTTATTTTTTAAGTTTTTTCTTGCAAGTTACAATTTCCAGTTTTCAAAGACACAGAAAGAACCCAGAAACAATATGGCGGGATGGGATGGGGTGGAGGGTGTCTCCCTGAATTAAAATCTTTGGTTTCTACTCATATACTTTTAAAAAAATATTTTTTTAAAAAACCATTCCCTCATTTTGCAAACTTAAAAATGAGTCTATTGTATATATGGTTTAATCAGCTCATTACTCCTGATCCTATAAGAACACATTCCAGACTTAGACATCAGGGATTATACTCTACAAAGAGCCGTTCCTCTTGAGTTTGTGAGCAAGTATGGAAACTGTTTCAAAGGAGACAAATCCATGACCAGAATAGACCAACAGAGACTGCATGGTGGCTCAGACTTCCTGAGTGCCACCCTTGCCCTTTAGGCATGAGGACAGAGTTATGTGTACCCAGGTACCTGTGGCATCCATAGTGACACGGTGTACATCTAAAGCCCTCTTTATACCAAAGTGGGAAAAAACTTTGTGTCATTTTTATCATCTTCGGCATCTAGTTTTAAGATTATATAAAAAAGAAATAAGCAAACTAAATCTTGGTGGCAACTGTGAATATATTTTTAAATGCTATTAACTGACAGCACATCTTGTTCAGAACTATCTTTAGTAGGTGTTCTGATGAGGGAAAGCTGGGTTGTCACAAAAAATAACAGGAAATGACTACACTGAAACAACACGTGAAGAGGCTGGGGCCCAGGAGGAGAAGGAACTCTACTTTGGACTGCAACTCTTTTCTTCAGAGGTTGGTGCTTCATAATGTACCAGGTAAAATATTGGAGAATGTTTTCCCTCCAATTCTGAAAAAAAATTGGTGTTTGTCTACATTTGAAAGTAGCAAAGCTTTAACAAATGAATACAAACAAACAAACAAAAGATTAAGTGTTAGAGTGGAAATAAAGAGGAGGGTTCACTCCAGATGTTGGCACCAGAGTCAACAGGACATGCTCATGGCATCGGTGTTCAGTTCAAGAAATATGCTAACTGCCTTTTGGAAACTGTTCCTTTTTTAATTTAATGCATGATGGAATGATATTTGCCTTTGAGACACATGGATATTGTTAATCTAAGGTACAGTCTCTAGAGACCTCAATCTTTAGATTGATTCGTTTCTTATATATTGCTATCGCAAAATATGTGAACCTGGTCACTTTATATAAAAAAGATTTATTTGAATTATGATTCTAGTGACTAAAACATTCAAACAGTAAAAGCCCTTGTGTCTGACAATATCAGTCCTGACTTTGTCACAGCATAGAAGGAGAGTGGGAAAGGAGATCTTTATGTGCAGAAGGGATCAAGAACATGAGGTGGATGTACTTTATAGAAACCTCACTTGGGGGCCAGCAGGACAGCTCAAAGGCAAAGATGTGTGCATACACATCACTGGTGTTATATTTAGGAAGTGGTCGCCTGTACCAATTCATAAAAGTGTATTTCCCACTTTCTTTTCTATCAAGTTTAAAGTGGCTGGGTTTATGTTGAGGTCTCTGATCCACTTGGATTTGAGTTTTGTGCAGGGTGACAGGCTTGGATCTATTTGCATTTTTCTACACACTTCCATCCAGCTAGGTCAAAACCATTTGTTAAATATACTATCTTTTTTCCATTGAATGTTTTGGGCCTCTTTGTCAAAGATCAGGTGTTCATAGGTTTTTGGGTGAATGTCTGGATCCTCAATTCTATTCCATTGAATCACAAGTCTGTTTTTATGCCAGTACCAGGCTGTTTTTATTACTGTAGCTCTATAGTATAACTTGAAGTCAGGGATGGTGATACCTCCTGAGGTTCTTTTGATGAGTAAAATTGTTTTGGCAATCCTGGCTTTCCTGTTATTCCAAATGAAATTGAGTATTGTTCTTTCAAGGTCCAAAAAATATTGTGTTGGGATATTGATGGGCAGTGCATTGAATCTGTAGATTGCCTTTGGTAGAATTACCATTTTTACTATGTTGATCCTACCTATCCAGGAACATGAGAGAGCTTTCCATTTTCTGATATCTTCGTCAATTTCTTTCTTCAGTGATTTAAAATTTTTGTCAAATAGGTTACTTCTTTGGTTATAGTTACTCTAAGGTATTTAATACTATTTGCAGCTATTGTGAATGATAATGTTTCACTTATTTCTTTTTCAGCTCTTCTGTCTTTAGTGTATCGAAGGGTTACTGATTTCTTTGAGTTAATCTTGTATTCTGCTACATTGCTGAAGGTGTTTATCAGCTGTAGCAGTTCCTTGTAAGAATTTTGTGGGTCACTTATGTATACAATCATATCATCTGCAAATAGAGATAGCTTCACTTCTTCTTTTCCAATTTGTATGCCCTTAATCTCTTTTCGTTCCCTTATTGCTTTAGCTAAAACTTTGAGAACTATATTGAATAGATACGGGGAGAGAGGACATCCTTGTCTACTTCCTGATTTTAGTGGGATTGCTTTGTGTTTTTCACTGGGGAGAGTCATGTGCACAGGCAGAAACTGGACAACTCTCTTTTGTTTGTACTAGGGCTTTCATTTATACAAATGCAAGAACAACAGACAGTAAGATGCAGTTGAAGTATTAAAGGAGTGGTTGACAACTTGGAAATACTTCCATAACTCACAATGATTTTCCCAAACCAACAAAACACATGCTAACCACACTTAGCAGACAGAGGAATTGTGAACCTTGGAGGGTTCCTTGGATATGTGCTTCTTGCCTGTGTTTGCTCCTCCTTATTTAAGTTCAAGGTCAAGGACAATTTGGTTCCTTCTTGTTGCTGTCAAGGGATTGTGTGCATGATTAGGGAAGTGCTGTTGGAAGTTGCTTGAATCTCAGGGAAGGAGAAAATCATAAATGGATCATGAATGGCAGGAGAGTTTTTAGAACCTGTGCTCTTCCAGAGACAACACGGACACTGGAGAATTGGTTGGCAAGCCAAGGAAACAGGTGAGAGAACAGTATGTGAGCTTGCTAAATGTATCTATCACATCTATCATATGCCTAAAGAAGTCAGAATATAAAAATAAACAATACTGAAGTATTGTAAATGGAGAGCAGAAAAATCAGTGGCCACATGCTGAAGGTATTTTCTTTGGTGTTCACATTCTGTGGAGTCACCAGAAAACCTAGACCAAAACCTATTTAAAAGTACTCGCTCTTCAACATATTCATTCTAGACAGATATAAATAAAAGAACACTCCCCTTCTCTTACACACACACACACACACACACACATACACACACACACACAGAAAGATACATATGTATATGTGTGGATTTCATATACATTTGTATCTACATATATTATTAATAACACACACACAAAAGCTCAAGCAAACTTTATCAGGCACTTCACAGTGGGACCTGCAAAGAGGAAAACCTGAGGCACTGTAACATAAGCATAGATTCCTGATAAATGCTTTCATGTTGTTATCGAAAATAGTCGAGAGATGAGAGGGTGAAAATACCAAGGTTTCAAAATCATGTTGAGATTTTATCTTATAATAAAAGATATTAATTATTAAGGTTCTATCGTGATTACTGATATTTGTGGAGCATTCTGTTATGTTCTTGCCTTTTGATATATTAATCTATCCAGTTTTACTAACATAATTTTAAAGGGATTTTCTAAATTTGTATGTTGTTGTGTAAAACATCTTGTTTTTAAAAAGACCTAAATTTGAAGTGATACACATTGATAGGGAAGTATCATGAACTCTTCAAGGAGCTGACAGGAGTGGTGACTTGAACAGAACTTCCAATTGTTCTTCTATTTTTTTAACTTGTTATAAAGCTCCTACCTACAGGATTTGCAACTACCATTAAGCAATACCGTGCCTGATTTACTCATGTGACAGTCTCCGATGATGGACTCACATCAACATAACTGTCCTGATTTGAAATTCCATACTAATTTCCATTCTGTTCAGCCAGAGCTTCCTCCTTATCACACTACTCCATCTGACAGTCATGTGATCACTGTGGTGGTGAGGGTAATCATGGAACTCGGGAGCTGTGTTTCATTTTAAATACTCAGCCCTCTCAAGTGGTACCTGAGGGAATTAACACTTTGCCTGCTTGCTTTCAAGGGTCCTCTCATCAGCTGCTGGTCCGCAAGTGTAAGGATGAAGGATTGGCTAGAAATCATAGCAGACCGCCCTGCTCTCCTTTCACACACACACACACACACACACACATATGGGGAAAGAGATACATATATTATAATTATAATATAATATATTTTATATGCTCTCTCTGTGTGTGCATTAGATCTGGTATTTTAGTCATAAAAAGGTAAAACTAATTTACTTGTACAATGTCCCCTGATTTAAGGCAGGCTTTCTTCTATATTGAATGATTTGAACAACCGATTCCCAAAGCAAACCTGACTCTGGAGTTAAATGAAGGTGCCTTGTGTATAAATACACAACTCTCCACACACACCCATGCAAAAACACAAATGTACTCTCCCGCACACCCAGAGTCACAGCATTCTAATATACACCCATAAACACATACACATGCATAGATAGACACACAAACAGACAGACAAACACAGAGACAGAAAGACAGGCAGACAGACAGACAGACAGACAGACAGACACACACACACACACACACACACACACACACACACACACCTCCTAAGACAAAGAAGAGCTTCCTTCTAATTACAAGGGCAGGTTTCATCCCAAGGCAGAAAAAACATCTTGCCTATAGAAACAGGTTCATACACATAAAGGGTCCAAGACATTACAGAAGTGGATAGGTATGGACACAGTGGGATCCAGAGTGACAAAGAAAAAGGTGCCTCCACAGGATTCACTCAGAAAGACTCATTTCTCTCCATAAAACTTCCCTCTGCTTTTCTCCACAGTTCTTCTCCTTACATGGCAAGTTACACAGTAATTACATGTAAGCAATAGCTTCATACAAACACTGGGAGTGTGAAAATCTTAAGTGGGTAGATGCCATGTAAACATTTATGCATGTGTGTGCATGCCTGTGTATATGTATGTACATATGTATATGCATGCATGAGTGTTTGTGTTTCATGAATATCCTGAATGTAATTCTATAAAATTGTTACAATTTAATTCAGTGCTCTGACCGGTAACATTTCATGGCACATGTTTAATAGATAGAAATTTTGTTCTGTGATGACTTCTGAGTAACAGCCATAGCTATTGCCACCATGTTCCTTATCTCTCAAAAGAGCGTGGCCTTTTCTCCCCTTGTTCTTCTCTGTTCTCTTAGGGGTCATATAACAAGTATATTCTCTCACAAAACTCTCAGATGAGAACACTATGGGAAAAGAATTTGCTCCAATAAGAGCAGGTTTGTAACAAATAAGCAACCCATGATCTGAGTCCACTGCCAGGCAAGAGCATGGAGCCAGAGCTGCCACAGCTTTCTGTTTCTGGACAAGACCAGCCTCTCTCCTTCCTCCTCATCCTGAAGAATCTTTGGAAAGATTAATATTTCCACATCCGAGCTCTTCATCACACTATGCAAATCAACTCATCCAGAACTAGTTCTGCCCAGCAATTGTGAGCTTTCCTTTACTTAGAACACAAATGATGGGATTCTTCAGTGAGAAATCTCCAGAGTGTGTCAGAGCTGAACTGACTGTCCTAGGGCCATGGTTAAGAACCTCACTCGCTTAGAAGCTGGTGGAGACAGAGTGGATGATGTCTCTTCTCCTTATATTATCTGGCAAGAGGCCTGTGTAATGCTAACTGATAAGAGTGTGTTGTGCACAAGGCTCCATAGAGAATTCTTGGGCACAGATTGATCCATGAGTAGCTGTATCTTCACCTTGTCATAACAACAATGTTTGTAGCTGCATCTGGATGGCTTTCTTCACAGGAATCCCTAGGGCTTCCCTGCCTTAAGTGACACTCAGTCTCACTTTGTCCATATTCACCTTTCTCTCATCCTTGTAGGATTTTACCTTTCTACCTTCATCCTCTTCCATTGCACCTGTCTCCTGGAACTGAAATGCATTCTCTTGGGCAGTGTAGCAGTGACTGTGGCAGCACAATGGCTTTTGACAAATGTCCCCAAATTCAGGCTGACTGCCTCTTAATTGGCCACTCTGGCTCTCTCTTCTCATGCTCTGCTCCAAAATTAGAAGCATTTCACATAGACAAAGCTTCTCTCCTGCTTTCTGATGCCCATTCCCATCGTCCTGAGACACACACGGTGCTCACGAGCTCCCCCCTCCCCAGCAGTTACTCAAAGGTCAGAAAACTGTGTGAGAACAGAGAAAAGAAAATGTCAGCCTGTGAATTACTGAATGTGTGTCTGTGCAGAAGGCCAAATCCTTTAAAAGATAAATATCATAGACAGAGAGTGTGCTAAGGGACCTCCGTCTCTCATAGTTTACTGTGGAATTTATAACCTCCAAACGGCTTAGCATGGGTTCCCACACAGCGCTCAGATATGTCATCAGCCCCACTTAGCCTCAGCCCACTGCCCATCTTCAATCTATCTTTGAAGTTTGGTTACTGGTCTTTAATTGTCCCGGGTTAGTTTAAATGTTCACTACTAGAACATTAAAACTGTGATCAGAAAATGTAGGTCGTTTCATTGAAAGACAGTGGAAGAATAGAGAGATGAGGTAGAGCAGTACACAATGTTGTTTCCTGAACAAGCCATGGCTGTAGCACGCAGATTCAATGTCACTGTGGTTACCTTCACAAAAACTGCTCATCAATATTTCATTATGGAAGTGGGAGGAGCTTGTGAGACATTGCCTCTTCCTGAGGAGCCATTGGCCTTCAGTGGTTGACGGCAGAGAGGAGTAATTTTCTGCAGCGATGTAGTCACTAGTTAGTCATCCAAATTTCAATAAGTGGTGCTTATGAAAACGATTGTATTAAACTCAGGGAGTCTCATGCATACACTCAGACCAATGTAAATTCAAGAACAAAAGTGCTGGGAAGAAAGGGGCTTATGATTCCAGACGGGAAGGTGAGAAGAGAAAGGAGTAAGAGGTGACTGTATCCAACTATGTTATAGAAGCGCATTAAGTATACAATTAATTGAAAAATGAGAAAACACGTTGCCCAAAATGTTTGGTTAGTAGAAAATATTGAAATAAATTCATTTTAGTTGTGTATGAAACAAAAAGTAAGCCAAATAAATCAGAGAACCTACAAAAAGAAGATTATGATACTTAGTTCTATCTGGTAATTCAAGTTAGAAAAAATGTTACCATAAAACACTACTATAGAAGCTAGAGATATAACCCAGGTTAAGGGTGCTTGTTGCAACTAGTCCTGCAGATTTAGGCTGTGAGTGTTGCTGGCCTCACATCCAAGGGAAATTGTCTATCATATATGACCTACTAGAATGTCCTTTCTTAGTGGTCAATTAATGTTTCCAGTGTGGCCCAGGGGTCTTGTACCACAGTTTTCTTAAGACATAGCTTTGTCTGGTAGGTGATGGAGACTCATAGTATCAACACTGAGGCATTCTATTGCCACCCTGAGAACCAGCCAGCTTGACAGCACATTCTGTAATGTTTGGCAGTGAGCTGCCACTGCTGTGCTGGTTGCTCTGGATCCATATTACTGCTCCAAATATATTTTTAATGATTCATAGACCATGAAGTTCAGGGGGTTTTGCTTCACATCCTTCTTCAACAAAACTAGTCTCTAATTTCTATTATATGAAGACAAAGGATGTCAGTTTATAATTAGATATGAAACATCTCAATAAATCCAGTAGGAGTTGAGAAGTTATGTAGCTTAACTTGGTAATTGGTTTTAGGGCTGGAGAATGATTCTGTGGCTGAGGCACTCATCTGACTGTCCACCAAGTTCCTCATGTATGGAGCACCTGCCACCTAGGCAGTTTTGTACAGAGAGACATAAAGAGGTAGAAGATATTGGTTATCACATGGTTGTAAGTGGGTAATAAATCCTATTGTATCTGATAGCAATGCCTTCTTTGGGAATGTCTGATTTTTGGTTAAGCTGATATGTATGAGTACTTGGTCAAAGGTAGAGTACCAGAACTCATTCATTGAGCAGTGACAGAATCTGTTTTGTTTGAACCACCCTGAGTCTCATACCGATTGACTGTTTCAATTGTAATGTGATGTAATATGTTTAGATTTGGGGATTTGTTTTGAAGATGTCATTCTTTGGATTCATCACAATCCAATCTTTCTCATTTAGGCAGATTCATGATACACAGCAAGATGGATATTGCTACAATTTAAGTAGAAATAACAGTGTCTGAATGTCTCCTTAAATTTAGAAGTTAACCATCTACCCCAAGAACTGAGTATTGGCCAACATTCATTCTTAGAAGGGAGAGGAAGAGAAGGTTCCCAGTAATGAAGAGGCATATCAAAGAGATCCAGGCTTTGACTCTGGGTGACTCTGGACAAGCCACCTTGTTGTAAAGTCCTGTATTACTAGGGAGTCATAGGCTTGACTATCCCACTAAAGCAGACAATGGGAAGGACCATGCACATGACCCAAGCAGGTCAAACAAAAATAATGCTCTGCTATACAAGAGAACACCTTTCTGCTTTACATATTGTGACTGCATCTGAAATGAATTTCTTATAAGGAGAATCACTTTATTTCTCAGGACTGAAGAAATACAAAAGATACCACTTATCTGTGGGAAATTTAACTCCAATGAGAAGGTATAGGAAAGAGTGGATTGCCTATATTTAAAGACCATGACAATGAATAAAAAACTTGTCTCTAGTTGTCTTGCACCAGGTCCAGTCACACCCCCTCATGAATATCCATGGGCACTTACTCTTACTGGAATTTTTAGAGCTGGGGGAGTTTGAAAATTCTTCTAATGGGAGCAAATACCACTGATAACAGAAATTCAATCTATTGTTCTGAGGTAAGACAGTGAGGGATGCATGTGGAAATGCAAAAACAGGAGGGTCACATTGAGGGATGAAGAGCATTCATGGTCTAATCATGGTCTACATGGTTATCATTACTGCAACACAGGCAGATGACAGAAACCAGCATTCCGATAGGAGAACTACTCAATGGTACATCCTAGGAAGGAACCTGATGCAGGTCTACAGTCCTTCCCAGTATGGTGTGTGATGCAGACAGCAGAAACTGTCCTTCTCCATGAAGAGGGCATTGGAAGAATGGAGAGAGAGAGAGAGAGAGAGAGAGAGAGAGAGAGAGAGAGAGAGAGAGAGAGAGAGAGAGAGGAATTAAATATAAACTCAGATATTAGATTGAAGTCTATCATACCCATATAACTATTGAGAAATGGCCTTAAATTATTCCCTCTCTCTCTCTCTCTCTCTCTCTCTCTCTGTATGTGTGTGTTTGTATGTCTCTATGTCTATCCCTCTGTGTGTGTGTCTATTTCTCTCTCTCTGTTTGTGTCTGTGTCTCTCTCTTTGACTCAAGTACATTTCTTTTGTGCTTTATTTTCTTCCCTGTCTTCTATGTACACCTTGTGTCTTTCATTAACTCCAGTTCCTCAGAATCAGAATTTTTCTTTTTTCTTCTTTGGCCGCAGCACCCGATGCACCCCTGTGGTTTGTGGGAGATTTAACAGTAATTTTTTTTATGTGCATGAAGGATTATCTCTATATGAAAACTAAGATAGATAAGGAGCCCAACTGCTGAGAAAGGATAAGCTAAGATTGGTGCCTGTGGACATTTACCTTTCTCCATGTGTGAGTTCATTTTGCCCTTGCAAGGACCTGAAAAATCTCAGAACTTGGACTTCTTGTTCAGTGCCCTAGTTTCCTTTCCTCTATAGGGTTGCATCTTGGGCAGTTGTGTGTGTGTGTGTGTGTGTGTGTGTGTGTGTGTGTGTGTGTGTGTGCATTATTTGAGCATAAGAATTGTTTGGCCAATGTGCTTTACAGGAAACTCAGGAGCCAAATGACAGGTTTGCCTAAATTTCCTTTCAACTAGAAATGGCTATGGGAATGGAGGGTGACTATGATGTGCTTTATTAAGAGGGAGAATTTATGAATAAACAGAATTGATACTGGGCTATCTTGAAATGTCAAACAAAAAAAAAAAGAGGAAGAATCTACCCACCCCCATGGACCATCCATTTTCATAAATTTCTGCCTGTGACTTTTCATAACTAAGCAGTATGACTCTGTCATTTGGATGATGATAGTTGACAGTGATACTGGTGATAGCCCATATTTATAAGTTCATACAAAAGCCAATGGACTCTGCTTGAAGTATGTTCCTGAACATCTACAGTTAACCCAAAGATAAACCCACTGTCACCTGACTGTGAGAGATGAGGCATTGTCACAGCAAAGATCTTAGTATTTTGAGACAATAACAAAATCCCAAAGTATGATGGCCAGGGGGAGGGGGCGGTGTGATCACAGCCAAAGAAGTCGCAGGATTCCCCTGCCCTTCTAGATCAAGGTGACTTCTACACTAAAGAACTGATGATGTGATTCTATTGCTTTGAATCCACGTACCTCCTTTAGACTACTGAACCCTTGCTCAGGAGGGTGTTCATGTCGTTCCTATGGCCAGGGTGGGAAGAGTGAAACAAAACTCTATGACAACATCTGTTCTGCATGTTCAAGTCTGTATATCGTGTATGATTATGTTACATCAGTCACTGTAAAAAGGAGGAAAGCAGGAGAGAGACTGAGACCAAGAATGAGAAAGGGGTCGGGGAGAACGAAGTGAAACAGAAATCCTGTCCCGAACAATGGAAGGCTTTGGCATTATGCAGTATCAATCAATATCAAAAATCTGAATTTTCTAGCTTTTTCCATTTAACATTTGTTAAAAGTATCCTCTTAATCTTTTTTTTTTCCTTTATTTTGTATTTATTAAAAAAAAAAACACAGTAAAAAGAATTTAAAATGTGGAAGAGTTAACAATAACTATATAGAGGATAAGAATGATAAGCATGGCTTATCAAGGGTAGACATACAAATAAGATTGCTACACCTATATTTTCTTTGTGTTCATCTTTCCCTCTGAATTTTTTTTTTCCATCCC
>PVIH01023325.1:0-25084 GCA_004025045.1 Sigmodon hispidus
TCCTCCTCCTCCTCCTCCTCCTCCTCCTCCTCCTTTTTCTTTTTATCCCCTGTCATAGTCAGAGGGCCAGTGTGCCCAGGAAAGGAGTTAAGGCTATATGGAGAAAAAAAATGCTTGAATATGAAATGGGAGGGCCAAATCCCAGATTTCAGAGTCATTTTCTCTGCTCCAACAATAACAGGACAATCTGGCCACTATGTCTCCTGTGCTTTACAAATGGGGTCTCATTGGCCCTAGATATCCAAATTTGAGCTGGTAAGACCCGATGTGCTGAGCGAAAGGAGTGAAAACAGAGAAGATCCTGGATGTGGCAAATGCTCTCGACATTCTATCGTGGTGAAGCTGTCCTGCGGACTCTCTCCCTGCCTCTCCCTCAGTGGTCTTTGCCCCACCTGCTTGGGACCTGCTGTCTTCCAGGGGGCCATGGGTGGGGCCACTTTACTAAGAAGCCCAGGGCTCTGTGCTCCCAGTCTGCTCAGCCTCTGTTGCTGTGTTTTCATTGTGCCCCTCTTTTCCCCTGCTGGAATGGGAAAAGCCAGAAATATCAAGCAGACTTTTTTTTTTTTTTTTTTTCCAAAATTAGCCAGTGGTTTCTGAGCCTCCCTGAAACTGTGACTCTTTAATACAAGTTCTCATGTTGTGGTGATACCCAACCATAAAACTATTTTTGTTCTTACTTCATAACTGTAATTTTTTACGGTTATCAATCTTAATGTAATATTTGTGTTTTCCAAGGGTCTTAGGCAACCCCTGTGAAAGGCTGTTTAACCCTGAAGGGGTCATGACCCATAGGTTGAGAACCAGTGATCTAATGGAAACTGTGTTCTTAAAAATTCTGACTGGAGAGATGGCTGAAAGGTTAAGAGCACTGACTGTTCTTCCAGAGGTCCTGAGTTCAATTCCCAGCAACCATTTGTAATGAGATCTGGTGCTCTCTTCTGACATTTATGTACAAGTAGAACACTATATATAATAAGGAGAGAGAGAGAGAGAGAGAGAGAGAGAGAGAGAGAGAGAGAGGAGAGAGAGAGAGAATTTGCCTATCCATGCTTCAGCCTCCTCCTTCAAGCTGACTTGGTTTATTTCCCTTTACGCCATGGCGGCAGCCTTACTCTTTCTCCTGTAATCAGGTGTCTCTCTTTGGTGGCATTTTGACCTGGAGCAGTAGGGTCATTCTCTTTAGGGAGAGGATCAGGAAGTCAGAAGAGAAGGACCTAAAAGACAGAAGATGACACTGGAGGTCAGGACGTCTTGCTCAAGCTCTCTTATGCCAAGCAAACCTAGTAAGACATACAACACCTTACATACTGTTTGCAGAAGAGAAATGGGACAGAGTCAGTGGGATCTACATACAATGGGACAAAGTCAGCAGGAGACTAAACAAGCCTTGTTGTACTAAGGGAACATGGGTATCTCCATAGCATTAGTCTCTTCATTAGGAAAAGCCAAGTTTCCAGAATCTGCATCATTAATTCCTTTGAGGCTCCAGCCCTAACCCCTGACTGTCCTTACCGAATCCAATCTGAACAAGGACACAGAATTAGTTACTTGCATTGGAGCCTCTAAGACAGTTCTGGGTTAGTCCAGATCTCTATAGCAGAGCAGTTAGGAGTGTTGCTGTGTGTGATTTCAGGGCTGACCACTTGATTCATATGGTGTGCTTGTCCCTGGGGTGGAGGTCCATGAGACTTCCCTAACATGATGCAGACTGAACAAATCATTTATATAGTTTAGAAATACATAAATGAATATGTGTGTATAGTAACAGTTAAAGTAATAGACACCATGAACTGGAGAGAGAAAAAGAGGAGAGATGTGGGGCAGATTCACTGGAGGAATGGGAATTATATGATTTCATCATAACTCCAAATCTTAAAAGTGAAACTATAAAAAGAGCATTATTACTTTTGTAGGAGAACTGTTTCTGTTCCTGGTATTCAAATGGTGGCTCACAGCCATCTGTAAGTTTGGCTTGGCCTCAGTGAGCTCCAGGCTTGGACACAGTGCATATACATACATGAAAACAAATACTAATGCATATAATTTTTTAAAGGGTTAAAATTTTAAAACATAAAATTTGGACTAGTGAGTTGGTTCTGAGTTTAAGAATATTTATTGCTCACCCAGAGGACCTGGCCTCAATTTTCAGAATCCACATTATGGCTTACTAATGTCTATAACTCCAGCCCCAGCCAGCCAGAAGCTATGCCCAAGATACACATGTATACATTCAGAAAAAAACACATAACATAAAAATATTTTTAATTAAAACAAAAATAAAATAAAGTAAAATCTAGTTTATAAGACATTCATGGGAAAGTGGGAACAATTAATGAAATGACTTGGAACCTGAGAACATGAATTATGACCGTCCACAGTGACCTCCCTTTTGTTCAATGAATTCTGTTTTTCAGATAATCTAGTTATCTGTGGTTACAATGTTCAGGTCTGAGTGGGTGGGAGGCAAGGCTGAGGCATTCAGTGTTTCTAACATTCTTCTGTGAGCTGATTATGATAGTTATCAATTGTGACCACTGGTGCTGTTAGAACCTGTTTTTTTTTGTTTGTTTGTTTGTTTTTGTTTTTTTTTTTAATCAGTATACCAAGTTTTCAGGGAATGCACATGCTTAGAAAGAGGTCACAGATGAGGAACTTCAATAAATTCCATTTCCATCCAATAACAACCTTTGACTGTGACCAAATAGAAGCTAATAGAGAGGAAATCGCTTCCTTCACATTGACTACAACTGAGATTCGGATTATGTGTTTTAGATTTATCATAATTAGAACTGCCTTTGAGTGAAACATTTCCCTCTTACATAGGACATGCATGCTCTGAAAATTAAATCCTTTGTTTTCTAAAGTAGAATTGCTATATGATTCTGTTTCCAAAAAGCAGGGTATAGTGATAGCTTTGACCCTTTCAATAAAGATGAGCTGAAGGCAAAATGGTTTATGAGCTGAGCTAACAAAGGGTTCTGAGTGAGATTTCCTTAAACTAATAATAAGGCTGGCAAAGATGACATGCCAGGTACTTCAGTCCTTTCAAGGACCATACCATGAGAAACCACTGTACTGCTTTAAATACATTACACACATACAATCCCAGAAGAAGGTATAGTTAATGTGGCAAACAAATCCACTGGTCTCCCAAATCCTGTGTTTCATTCCATCATGCTACCATTTCTTAATAATGTGTTTATAAGGTCTTTGTCTATGAGCTGTTCCATCATTTATTTTATTCATATAGTCTTCCTTCTGCATGTAGCTCTACCCTCTATAAGTATCACTGTGGTGTTTTATTCCTCTAAATATCAAAGAGAATATTCTCTTAAAAATGTTGGTCCATGTAGTATAGAAGAAAAAAAGTATACAGATGCATGTGGGCTGCTTAGAATAAAAACTCTGGATGCAGATGTATTGCGTAGGATAACGTGTGTGTTTTCTATAAGGTTCCATTTGATGTTCTGCAAATGCTACTCTGTCTTTTTCTCTCTCCTCCTTCCTCCCTGTCTAACAGCAGACAAGCCCAGGGAGCCTTGAGTGAATCTGATGACCCCGAGACAGGCTGTCTAAC
This sequence comes from Sigmodon hispidus, assembly GCA_004025045.1. Lineage (NCBI taxonomy): Eukaryota > Metazoa > Chordata > Mammalia > Rodentia > Cricetidae > Sigmodon > Sigmodon hispidus. The sequence goes on from PVIH01023325.1 coordinate 3,578, forward strand.
TGATAACAAGCCAACTTCTCGACACTTCTACCCTGTCGCCTTGCTCCTCGTCAGCTCACACCTCCTCGTTGTGTGGCTTATTCTAAGTCTTGCATTACTCTTAGCCAAATACCAATAAAGTTTATGCTGTGTTCCTTCCTTTTCTACAAATGGCAATGGACTTCAATTCTGGGGACAATGTTGTAATATTTCTACACCTTCAGATTCATAGAATTTAAAACAAAAAGATTGTTTGAAATGTGGTTTTGTTTGTTTTTCCTAAACCTAAAAGGCAAAAAGTACTATGCATTAAGTGAGTTATTTTGCTCTTTTGTTCATGAAAGTGTTTCCCACTGTTAAGTAGCTAACTAAAGACACACTTTAAAATTACTGTCTTTGGAAAAAAACAAAGAACAGAATCCTGAAAGCTTGAAGTTCTGAACCTCCCCTTCCCATGGCATTTATTAATGAAATTAGGACTGTCATTGTGAAACAATAAAACCCTGGAGACAATCTGGGGAGTAGGAGGTTCCAGACTTTCCTTCCACTGTGCTAATAACATAGTTGCGATCAGCTGATAGAAATATGTCTGCTTTCTTACCCTGTTCCTCCTGTCTCTTACTCATTGCTGCTTTTAACCTTCTTGTGTCTAGTAACTTTATGGAAAGAATGGCTAGTTATGTTTTGTAATTAAATTAACCTGTTTTTAACTCTTGTTTGAGTTCATTCGGCTTTCAGACCACTTTTCTATTCTTTTTAACAAGGTCTCATGTGTGTCTTATGCACCATTTTTAGCACCTGTGACTTTTGTACTGTGGTTGAGGAATGCTCCTCTTTTGTGAAGCTGACCTTTGGAGCAGGCTGCTGAGAAAGCCATCTGCTCACTTCACTGCATAGCTAAAACAATGAAGTCAAATGAAAATGGAACTTTCTTTAAAAATCTATAGGGCCAGACTTAATAAATTAAATGCCTTATTCCTAGAGCTGCATCCTTAGGGCTACATGTAGATTTTAATGTGTTTTAAGGGACTGATAGTTAATTTGTGGAAGAGTTATACAAAGGCAGATATATTTATGAAACTAAAGTATAGCTGTATTGTGGAGCAAATTATATTTAAAGAGTTTATCAAAAGTTAAATATCTGTTAAGAAACTTAATCATATCTTTCCGAAGGCAATAATGGTATTGGGCCTGGCCTAGGATTTAATTTTGTAAGATGTATCATCACTTGTGGGGAACAAATGTAGAGTTGAATCTTTGTTATTTTTACTTGGACTGTTACTGCAACTCTGCATTGAACAAATAAAGCATATTTATTTATTCTGTGTTTCATGAAGTTGTACTTTTCCCCCTTTTACCAGAGAAGGATGCCGCATAGAAAATGTACTGAAGAATATCAAATGCAGAAGGTATGCTTTCAACATGCTACAACTGATGGCTTTCCCCAAGTGCTACCGACCTCCAGAAGGCACTTATGGAAAAGCTGACACCTAAGTTAACCAACATGGAAACAAACAAGACACAGATACATTGCAGTTGGAAGATCTCCATCTCTTATTTTTTTAATGTTTTTTTGTTTTTATTGCTATGAGTTTGTGAGTTGAGGTGCTCTTGAGTGTTGCTAATATCAAAACCAATACATCATTCAGAAAGTGGCCCAGCACTGCTATGTCCACTCTATCTGTTATCCATTGTGTTAGCTCTCACTGGTTGAGTTGGGTTCAGAAAGTCCAATTCTGTCTGAAGCATGTTTAAATCAAACATATCCTGAGGAAACAAGGTTGCTCCCATAGTGCCATAGATGACACAGATAATGCTACACTCCATTTAAGCTGTTCAGAGAAGTTATCAAAGGTACTGAGTTCATGTGCTGCTACTTCAGAGTCTTGACTACGGACAGCCTCTCCAAGCTTCCCACTCCTAGCTTATTGAGCTTTATAAACTGTATGTATAATAAATGAAATTAGGTAATGGCAACCCTTGCCCTTGATTACCGACATGATTTGCAGATATGTTTGCATACATCTTTGCCATCCAACTCAGTTGTGATTCCACCTTCTAAGCTGTAGATGGAAGTATGATTACAGCCATGAGCTATACCACAGAACCATGGACCTTTCAAGAACTCTGATGTGGGTTGGGAAACCCACCTACGGATGGGTACAGTTGCATAGAACCATTTATGGTGTACCAGGCTAACACCTGCACTAAAATTGCAAATATTTTTAAGAGTAGTGTTGTTGGTACCCGATATGAAAATCCCCAGCAACTTAAATTTCATTTGGAAAAATTCAAAGAAGTGAGAGAAATATCTATGAGGTCTTCCCTGGCAGTTCTTTTATTGTGTGAGTTTGCATGTAGCTGGAAATCAGTCCCTGGCAACTGATTAAAAGGTTAATATTTATTAAGGAGTTATAAAGAAACACTCACAGATACAGGAGATTAAACAGGAAGGCTGGGCCATTCACGTATCAAAACTCAGGAGAGCAGGACAGGTCCTCCTTCTAAGGATAAACATGAAGCAGAAGAGAGTGCCTATGAGAATCTCAATCTTAAGCTGCCTTCAGACATACTTCAGTTCTGCAACATCAATGGTCATAGGTCAATTTCAGATCTAAGTTGGCTGAGATGTCAAGGTAATGCACTTGCTCTCCACTACATTTGCAGTCTATTATACACAGGTCAAGATATGTGGAGTGGAGAGGCCTATAGCCAGTATGAATCATAAACAGTGATAAACTTACACAGTAGTTTTCCGTTAATTGGAATTTCAAATATGTCCTTACAGTAAAAATATCACCATATGTAAAATTACTAACATTCCAAATTAGTGGTTTCCTTAGCCATCGACCTTATTGTCTAAGAGCATCAGTGAAAAGAGTGAGGAGATCAAGGCAGGTCACTTCAATGGCTTCTGTCTTCTCCAGATTGTTCCACTAGCTATACATGAAAATTCACAGAGGATAGGCAAATAGGAATTAGGATTCATTACTAGAATTTATACTTAGAGGAAAGTAATATGAAAAAAAAATCTGTATTTTTCTAATTCTCCCTAATTCTAAAATGCTGTCCTAGCATGTCTCCTATGAGGACCCTAGAGGTTTCCTACACAGACACCTCTCAGTTGTCACTTCATTCAAGGGGTTATATTTTATGTCTTCAGAGGTAACATGACAGCTGTTTGCCTAAGAGGCTTGCTATAAAGATTTTTCAGATAAATGTCCCATGTTGAGTTTTTTAAAAGTCTGAAAACAGCTGATAACCCCCTGAGGTTTCTACATGCAATTACCCATTCTTATTTTATTTTAGCTAAGGGCCTGTGACTGTTGCCACAGCATTTGCCAAACTATTTTTAGCCTTTAAAATGGAAAAGTTGCATCTAAATATGGAGATGAATATCTTAGTGGTCTGAAAGCTAGTCCCTATTCCAGTGATGTAATGCCATCTTTTCCTTATTTGATTTTTAACTAGGTAGTGGGATGTGTGGCTATTCCCATTACTTATTGTATTTAAGATAAAAACAGCTGTAATAACAGAGGCGTTGTGTCTAGCTCTGAGCTTTTCTTATTATTCACATCCCAGGACAATTTACATGATGTTTAGCTCATAAATCTTTCATAAACAATAATTGTTTATATATTGTTATAAATTAATCATCATAACTCAACTATGCTAAATATTTATTAACTGGAAAGCCAATAGTAAATGTTTCCAGTTTTGTATGACATTTCATAGGACATTTTTTTTTCTTTGAAAACAAATGCTAAAACAGAAGTATCAAAGGTGTACCTGTTTATATTGTACAGGCAAGTGAATTTGTATTCATTGACAACATCATCATCATTTCCTATGGGAATCTTAGAGCTGTGTGTCCTTTCAACAGAGGATCTTACCAAGAAAATTTTTATTTCCTAAATATCAGTGCTCTTCTCCAAACACAGTCAGACAACCACTTCATGATTCATCATTACTAAGACTTTCAGAATCAAACCACAAGTAAAATGTTTTAAAAATCTTCCTTGCACAAGCACAGGTGCAATGTTGCAGTTCTATCAGTTGCTGCCATGTTGTCCTGTCCATGGTCTTACTGAAGAGCTGTACCACAAGTGTATCTAGGGAGAGCACACTGATTTCAACAATTTATCAAGAAAAGGACATTTCTAAACATTGTAGTCTTTCTCACAAATAAGGTTTTAGTCTACTCTCATCAAATGCAGGTATCAATTCTCGATTAACTATATATAGAGCCCCAGGAGAAACATAACAGAAGCAAAAAAAAGACAAAGTCATAATTATTATCCAAAGCTCGAGAGTATACACATGTCCTCAGTACAGCTAAATATATAATTGAAATATCATATTGAAGCAGGGCCATATTTGTGTACACCAGTTCTCTGAATTCCTGTATCTGTTTTTTTTCCCGTAAATATTGCCTTGAGTTTACCCCACACACTGCTGAAAACATATTCTAGAAGCTAAAATTTGACAAGCCTGGTAATTCAGCAGAGTACTGGTAACTACACAATGTAGCTGATGAATCACATAAAATCGGGTCACTCCCCAGTCAGGGCCATACTCCATATGGCCACTAGCTGCTCATAATGCTAATACTCTGAAAAACTGTGAAGCCTTGAAGGCTGTCATTAAGTGGATAATAGACCCATCCATTCACATGGTAAGTGGATTTCATAAAGTAGGACTCAGAATGGTAAAGGGGAAATTGTGATTGTTTTCTAATCAAATAAAATTCCTCCCTCTGTAAAGATACTGTGCCAAGAAACATTCTCTCAGGTGTGCCCAAATAGACCAGAGCAGACTCATGAGAAGTGGTCACTAAGTTTTCAGAAAAGTGGTTGCTGCACATAACCATAAGGTTAACCATAATATATGAACTTAATTTGTTAAAAGCAAAGATTACAATCAAAGCTTATCTATTCCTGTCTTCTTTAAGACCAGATTTTGCTATTTATCCATCTTCTAGAGTTGGCTCTGCTGGTTCTCAATTGTACAAATGCTGTATTGATAATATGCAACTGTGAATCTACTGAATCCACATTTATGAACACAATGTTGGTATCTTGAAATCAGCCACTGTGGGAATATTTACACCTCAAAACTGGCAAATGCTATAAACTAGGATATTTATATCCTGAAACACCAGTTTCTAAGCATTTACCAACTAATGCGTGACTTGGTGTCACTATAATTTTTTTCTCTAGAAAACAGTATATTATTGGAGCGAGGTTACAATTATTAGAATGGTTTTGAATGAAAGTAGTCTGTAATGAGATTATTATAATTTTATATTGGATATTATCCTCTTTTAAAAAAAACTGCACATCTATACAGTAGAGTGGAAACATGTTATTTATAATTAGTTATTAAATTAGAGGGATGAGTTTAAAAACTATCAGTAATGTACTGAATGTGGGCCTTGGCAAGATAGCCTTATTGTAAATAATATCAGGACTAAAGTCAGGAAAATGTTAAGCTAATTCTAATATCACTAAAATACACTCTATCTCAACTTGTAAACTTATGATTATGGCATTGCTAGGAGTAAAACAGAATCATGTCACTATATCCAATGTTAAACTGAATACAGTTGAAACTCAAACTGTTTGAGTAAATAAATTAAAGTGTCCAGTACGCTAAGACAGCTCAGATATAGATATTTGATTTCTAGGTGACATAACATTTTATTTCAATATGAAATACACATTTTATAATTTTTACTGAACTAAATTAACTTCTGTGTGGGGTGAGACTGAGTTTCCCTTTTTAATACACATTTCAGAAACTCATTTGAGAGACTCTGATAAGCAGTTTGGAGGGAAGCAGGTTGGAGTAGGCACAAACCATCTACTATCTAGAAGCTGTAGACAAAGTGCACTACTTACAACTGAAAATAATATTCACTTTCTAAGAACTTCCATGATTGATTGATAGGTTTATCATAAATTTATGCTCCTCTAGCCTACCTTAAATCTGTGTAAGCTATGCCCTTATATGTGTGATATTAGCTTTTTAAGTAAAATGTCCTTGAATAGTTTATCTTTTCTTTCTTTAATAGCTTGAAATTAGAAGGTTTTTTTTTTTTTGCATCATTCGCCACAGATACAAACTATAGCAAACACTGCCTTTAAAAAGAAAAAGAAAAAAAATCAACATTTTAGATAAAATACAATGTGCCAGTTAATATGGAATTAAGGAACAGAAATTTGCAGTATGTATTTCTGAGCAATGGGGCATTCTAATTTTTCTTTAAATTTTATTTCTAAGATTATAAAATGCATCAGTTATGCTTCTGGTTTTCAGAGAATCAAATAAAGCCTTGCTATAGAAATGGACACATATAAGATAATATTAATCTGCCAAATGATAAATCCAATTGTTTTTTTTTTCTCCTGAACTTGGATTTTTATTCAGGTTAGCATATTTAAGTAAAAAGAAGTTAAGTTCCAAAGAGCATGGACATTAGTGTAAATGCAACTCCGTGAAAATGCTTCTGTTCGTAAGTCATGCGTTGTAGATACACACCACTATACTCTCTCTCTCTCTCAGTAACTGCAGTATTTAAAGAGGGAGGTATTAATCTGCACTGGGAGAATTCCTTCAAACATTTTAAGTTATTTCTATGTAATAAAAAGGCATAATATAATAATATGTCTTTTGTGGTGACATTCATCAGCAGGCTCTAGAGACTCAAACTTGACCAATATGCTAATAATACATATTTAATTCTTGGAATTACACATGTCACTATCAGAACCATAACCTATCTGTGTTGAATAGCCTTCACACTTTTTAAAAGGCAGAACTTCCATTTACCTACCCATGGTACCCTCTGTGCACACATATTTTTTGTGAGCATTTTATCTTTTTTAATGCATTTTCAGATTGTTATGGTATTCATTTGAAAGACTGTCACTTGCTTTTTTATGTTAAATATATCTCCTAGATGAACCAATAATGTGTATTCCCAGGAAATGAACCACAAATAGATAGATCATTTTATATTAGCATTTGAAGAAATATCACATTCATTTTATTCTGTATAAATCATATTCATTGTGCACTGTATGTATATTTTTGTTGAAATAAATATGGTTTTATTTTTATGTTTCTATTTTTTCTTCCCATTATACATTAATTTTCATTTTTATCCATGTAGCAATATTTAATCATTAATGACAATAACAAAATGATAACACAAATAACATTTCAATGAGAATAGACCTCACTTCTGCTAGACCACAACAATTCATGTTTTACATTGATAACCAGTTAATATAATTTTGCTGGCAGAGTAGGCTTCCATAGTCACTCTTCTTAGAGGAAACACCAAGCACCACCCCTAAAGAGAGTCAAAAACAGCTGTGACGATTCTATACTAGGAAATCATCAATAATTAAGAATTATTGATAATGGATGGAAGAATAGATGAAGATGATAGAATATATAGAGAGATAGTTCAGATAAATAAACAGATAGATAGATAGATAGATAGATAGATAGATAGATAGATAGATAGACAGACAGATAGATGATAGACAGACAGACAGATTTGACTCACTAAGTCCAATTACAGCTACCCGCATGTGTGTGTGTATGTACAAGGCCATCCACTAGGGCACAGGCAACTGACCAGTGACCACACTCTTAAACAAACGTGACTCTCCCTCCCAATCAGCCATTCTCTGCCAATAGCTTCCCAGCTGATAGTGAGCAAATCATTATTTTTTGTTGTCTAGATTAAATGTAGAGACATTTAAACATACAAAACTAATTCTTTTTCTTACAGAATTTTTAAAGGTGATCATTTGTGATTCCTTATAGCAGTAACAATAGAAGACAAATTCCAAAGGCATTGGCTTAGATATTTTGGCAAAGGAATGAACCAAATGGAGCCTCGGGGCATTTGTGAAGAATGAACTTTTACCATCTGCTGTGTTTTAGGGATGTAGCTGATACAGCAGGCAGAGTATTCCTCTTCTGTGAGGTCATCCTCATCAGTATGCATTCTTACTAATGCATCATTCTGGCTTGGCACAGGAAAGAAACTGGAGGTAGATATGAGACAGTCCATAGTAAATTCCAGAAAAATTCTGTTTACCTGAGAACTAGAGAGTGGTCTTTACAAAATAGTACTAGACTATTGTCTTAAACATCCATGTGCCTGTGCCCTTTGATTCTTACAAAGAAATAAAAGCATCTGTCAAGAGAAGAATACCATAAGGAACCCAGAGATGTTGTTCTGGAACTGTTTTGATTACAGAGCAGATTCATAAGGTTGTGTGGGTATAATTGCTGTTGGTCAAGCCAATACCTGTTTATGCCAGTATAGCAACCAAGATATGGTTATCTGCATCTGTTCACCTGTTCATTTACTAACTAGCACTGAGTTCTGTCTTCTCCTCATTAAGATAAAGAAAAACTCTTTCAATAAAATTTACATCAAATAATGAGAGATGGAGAAACTTTATTGGATTAAGACACTTCGTTAATACCACACTCACCTTCTTGTGCATGTGACTTTACTCTTCAATATGATTCCTAGTTTCAGAACTAAGAATTCTGAAATATTCAGCTGCTTTGTCCTGAAAATATGGCCCTTTTCATTAGGTCATAAGCTTCAATCAATCACTGCATTCTTTGTGACAGCTCAGCCCTTCTATAGTTTTTATTCCTTTTCAAGTACCCTTAGTCCAGTTACTCTGTATCTCCTGCCTTGTTGTAAATGGTTTCTAGCCCAGACTTTCCAATCTAGCCCAGAAGTTTGACCGGCAGTCCAGCAGTCCTACAGAATCACACAGACACTTGTACTATTTTTTCACTGATCAGCTTCCCAGGCATATAACTTTCTAACTCCTTGCTAACTTCTGAACTCAACCCATCTTGTTCAGCCATGCAGGTTGGTACCTTTTCTCAGAGCAGCATTTCAGCTTATTTCTGTGTCTCCTGGCATCTGTGTTGTCTCTTTGGTGGCTCTGTGTCATTTCTGTGTGCTCCTCCTGTACTCAAGTTTTACTTAGCCTGATAGCCCCACCCACACTTCCTGTCTGTGTTCAGCCAAACAGCGTTTTTTATAAAACCCATAGGTGGAACAATTATTTAAAATGTAACACATAATCACACTAGACTGCCTTCTCCATACATTTCCAGCCTCACATAAATATCCTAATTTCTAGATTAATACTTTGTTTTTGCTCAATTTGCTGTTCTTTCAGTTTCACAGCTACTGATGACAAGGAGAAGGCTCTAGCACAAAACTAAGGAATGTGTATTTCTGAGTGGCTATACCTAGAGAGAAAACTTCAGTCTCCTGTTTATTAGATGAGGCCATATGTCAAGTCACTTAATCTTGGGGTCTTAACCTTCTTCGATATTTGTAACACGGGGGCAATAATATGGCTTACTATTAGGTAAAGCATGAGAAAAGCATGTGTGCATGTATGGCCCTGACAGAGTGGCTCTAGGATAGAGATCCACAATTTAACTGTCACTCAGCATCCCAGTCTCCTCATTACAGTCTATACCTCTGTAGCCCAAGTACCCGAAATGCAAGGGATGAAACCTAAAATGTCATTGCTTTGACTTGTTTGCCACAAAGAAATCTCAGGATACTTTTTTTTAAATTTTTTTACTATGAATATAGTCACATTTTCTATCCATGTGTATCCTTATTCAAAGTCCCTTCCTCATCCCACCCTACCCAGTCACTCTTTCTTCTCCACATCTCCCCATCTCCTCCCCAGCATGGGCAGGAGGTCCCAAAGTCCCAACATTGCTCAGTTCAGCTTCCACTCCTGACAGATTCAGTTAACTCCCCCAACATCAAGACTGAGTCAGGTGTTCCTCTAGAGGGAGTGGGATCCAAGGTGTCAGTCCAAGATGTTTCAACTCCCAAGCTGTTCAGTGGTTGTGGTTTGCAGCTTGGGCATGCTTGGCTTTTTGCTTTTTTGTTTAGAGTCCACTAATGAGTGAGTACATCTCCTGCTTATCTTTCTGGGTTTGTGAAACCTCGCTCAGGAGGATATTCTCCAAATGCATCCATTTGCCTGCAAATTTTAGGATATCATTTTTTCTTATTGCTGAGTAGTACTACATTGTGTAGGTGGACCACAGTTTGTTAATCCATTCTTCAGTTGAGGGGCATCTAGATTTTTTCCAGGTTCTTGCTATTAAGATTAATGCTGCTATGAACATAGTTCAGCTAATGCCTTTGGAGTGTGACTGTGCATCTTTAAGGTATATACCCAAAAGTGGTATTGCTGGGTCCTTGGGGGGATTGATTCCCAGTTTTCTGAGAAACCACCACACTGCATTCCAGAGTGGCTGAACAAGCTTACACTCCCAACAATGGAGGAGTGTTCCCCATGCTCCACAACCTCTCCAGCATAGACTGTCATCTGTGTCTTTTATCTTAGTCAATCTGACAGGTGTCAGGTGATATCTCAAAGTTGTTTTGATTTGCATTTCTTTGATGGCTAAAGATGTTGAGCACTTTTTCAAGTACCTTTCAGCCAATCGTAATTCTTCTGCTGAGAATTCCCTTTTTAGTTCAGAACCCCGTTTTTTTATTGGGTTATTCAACGTTTTGGGCTCTAGATTCTTGAGTTCTTTATATATCTTAGAGATCAGTCCTCTATCGCTTGTAGGGTTGGTGAAAATCTTTTCCCATTCTGTAGGCTGTCATTTTGTCCTATGGACAGTGTCCTTGGCTTTACAGAAGCTTCTCAGTTTCAGGAGATCCCACTTATTGATTGTTGTTCTTAGTGTCTGTGCCACTAGTGTTTATTTAGGAAGTGGTCACCTGTGCCAATTTGTTGGAGGGTATTTCTCACTTTCTTTTCTATCAAGTTCAGAATGGCTGGGTTTATGTTGAGGTCTTTGAGCCACTTGGATTTGAGTTTTATGCAGGGTGACAGGGTTGGATCTATTTGCATTTTTCTACACACAACTCCAGCTATGCCAACACCATTTCTTAAAGATATTGTCTTTTATCCATTGAATATTTTGGGCCTCTTTGTTGAAGATCAGGTGCTCATAGGTTTTTGGGTTAATGTCCAGATCCTCAATTCAATTCCATTGATTCACAAGTCTGTTTTTATGCCAGTACCAGTTTTATTACTGTAGCTCTATAGTGTAACTTGAAGTGGGGGATGGTGATGCCTCTTGAGGTTCTTTTATTGAGCAAAATTGTTTTGGTAATCCTGACTTTTCTGTTATTCCAAATGAAGTTGAATAGTGTTCTTTCAAGGTCCATAATATATTGTATTGGGATGAAATTATATAAGTTCTGCTGAGGGCATCTCTCTGTGCCTCACACAGAAGGTGACAGGAGCAGGGATACAGCTTCTCAGGCAGCAAATGGGTTTATACATCTACAGTCAATGCCACAGCTCCCTGGATGGAGTGGCTATTTTTAGGATTCTGTCCTAGCCCCTGAAGCCACAGCATGCCAATGGCAATTGGCCTGGCCCACCCTGAGTTCTGTTGTCCTCCCTCTCCGTCACTCAGCCAAAAAGTGAGCTCTTCACTCAACTCCTCCCCCTCCCCTCTTTCTTCTCTCTCTTCTTAATAATAAAGTCTTTCTACATGGACCCATTCTAAGTGTCTCTTGCCATGCCACCTCTGTCTCCCATACTCATACCATATTCATGGAGCATGAGGCCCCCTCCATCCATTGCCATCACCAGGTAAATGCAATATTGTATCACAACAGCTTTGGCTTCAGTACTAGCCGAGGACACCAAAAACACATTTTCCTGACTGGGAAGTGACAATGGTGCCCCCTGATAACTATATTAAAGCTGCTTGAAGCCACAACAATCCAGTCACACTGTAAGATTTTAAAATGTTTCCCCTAATTTTATATTGTATACATTTTATAAAATGAAGCATATAATTTTCTGCTACAAATAATTAGATTCTCTTTTTAAAATCAAATTTCTATTTCATTGTGACTTTTATTTATTAATTTATTTAATTTGCTGGTTATATTTATCCTTGATGTTTTGTAAGTCATATTTTGGTATTGTCTTTCAAGGTATCTGTTTTCATGTTTTAAGGTGTTTGTTCATAATTGCCTTGCTCTTATCACAGTTTATACATAGCCTTTCTGTCTGTTCAAAAGATCAGTATGTTAGTCACAAAGGTTTGTAAACTTGTGTTACCTTTGACTCTCTCTTGTCTGTTGACACATATTATTCCTTTTGTCACTAAAGTTGTAACTGTCACTGCCACAGAGCCATGGAAATGTCACCTCCTCCTCCCATTGCTAATGCTATTCCTTTCATATGCATTTTTCATTATAATTCCACCCAAAATAAGTCAAGTTTGTTATTTGATCATTTACAGTTAATTTAGCCTCACTTTCCCTTTAAAGATTAGCATCCAATGTGGGAGTCATTGCATAAAGTGAAAAAACAGACACACACACACACACACACACACACACACACACACACACTCACATCCCACACAGAAAGTCACTTTGAATTAAACAATTACACTTTCTATTCCAGAGAAATCTTACAAAATTCCTTCAAATAAAATCAATCCCATTTTTTTTTATTGTATCATATCTTCTATCTGATCCTTTCTACATTTATTTAATAGATTTGTACCTGGTAAATTTTTATGGTACTAGGATCAAACCCTCAGAAATGCCAAGGTAAGGAATGTCTCAGCTACTCATCTACATGACAGGAGACAAGGAGAGGGACCAAGAGACAAGCACTGGAACTCATGAAACATGGCCAGATGGTGGTCAAAGCCCTGAGGACTTCATGCTGTTACTGAGCATAGATAGCTCTGATAGTTACGTTCACAACCACCACATCCCTCATCCATGGTGTATAAAAACTCTCAGGGAGTTTCTGACCCTTCACTGGACAGAGTGATATTGATACTTACATTAATAGTTTTCCAGCTATTAATGAGTAGGGCGGTAGCATATCCACCAGCCCTTGGGGTCCTGATTTACAGTCAAGCCTTTGCAAGAGAGGCCAGTCAGAATAATAATACTTTACTGCTGATTTCTTAACTCTTGAATGAGATAACAACAAGGGTGCTCTCTCATGAGGGTGAGGAGCAGAGGGCTCCAGAGCACATAGGGGCTCTTAATGTTTACAATAGTAACTACAGAGAGTAAACTTAGCTCAAAAAATGCCATTTTGTAACTAAAGATCCAGGATTGGCTCTTGGTACATCAGAAGCGGGAAATGAAGAACAAAAAGGAGTCTTACATTTTAGAGAACTATGCACAACTAAAGCAGACAGAGCCCTGAGAAAGATTCCCTCACCCAGTTCCCAGAGACCATTGCTGTTCACAGAGAGGCAGCATGACCTCAGTTCCGACTGCAGAATCTATACCACCCTGACCGTGCTACCTGACCACCAAATGCTCTAGTCAAAATATACCACCATCTTTCCTGGGCCCAGATTCAAGGAGAAATTCCCCAGATTAGCTGTCAGCACACAACCTTGCAGGAGAGTAACCCCAAATTTTGGTTTTCCCTTTAAAAGTGGCTGTTAAGCTCCCCTCGGGAGCCCCTCCTGATCTTGCTATGGCAAGAGCTGGACTGGGTTTCCTGCCATGGCTTGTATTTACATAAATAAACTTTGCTGTTGCATTCTGGATTTCTCTGGTCTTCGGTGGTCTCTTTGGGGAATTTGGGCACAACAGTAACCATCTTTCCTTTGACTCTCCTCGTCTCATTTGAAGAAAATGCTTGAATGACAACCGAGTGAGTTACTTACCAGTCTTTACCCCAGTTGTGATGGCGATGAGCTCCGGACCCTCTTTAGTGAGGAACCTATCTACGTTGACCATCAGAGAATTGCCTCATCCAGAGCAATCTCCAAAGATTATATTCCCACATCTCTGTTAAAGCGCCAGGTACGTCCTAAGGATCCAGCTATCTGCCGTTGAGGGATTGAGGGGGATCCACAGAGTCCAGGAGCTAATCACTCAATGTGACTTTCCTCTCTGAGGGAGAAAAACAATTCTTTGGGGTCAGTGTGGAAAGGGGGCAGGAGGCAAAATTTAACTTTCTGGGACTGGCAAACATGCGCGGGCGCACACACAAACACACACACACACACACACACACACACACACACACACACAAACACATACCCCTTACACACCCTTAGGGTCTCTCTCTCATCGTCTCTTCATTCATTTGTATTTCTTATTTTGCCTCTATCTGGATGTATCCCTTCTGTCTCTCTTGATGTTTTTCTTCTAACTAACTTTGTTTTTTCCCTAGAAACTTATATGCCCTAGAAAAAGCTTTCAAGCAGTATAAAAATTACATTGGGGTTACATTTTATTTTTAAGTGAGTGATTACAATCAATACAAATAAATAACAATGTTTTCCATATCCCTTACATGATTACACCTTTTATGTATTACAGATGAAAGCTAAGTTATCGTATGAACATAAATCCATTCATACCAAGCAACTTGCTACAGATTAACAGAACATGAGCAGGTAAGGTATTTTTCTCAGTCAGTCCTTTAGCTTCTTTAGCTGGCAGGCTGCATTTTTTGTTAGAAAGAAAGAATCAATCACTTTATTATTTATCTAAAAAAAAATCTTATAAGAAATCTTTAAAGAATCACTAATCTAAACTTGTATATAAAGCAATCAGTCAGCTCCTTCAGTCCTCCAGGTGCATACCCACTCATCAAAAGCTTTTTATATCAGGAAGCTGAAGGCAGAAATGGGTACTGTTATGCCCGCATGTATGAATTTCCATGTTTACATAAGAAGCTGGACATGCTGTAACATGGGGCTTGTGGATTTTATTGTTACATACAGGTTCTAAGGAACCCGGGTCAATAGTATTGTTCCGGTGCAGCAGAAAGGCTAAGGACCCCGTTGCCCCGATGGGTGAGGGTCTTTAAAGAAAAACATATGTAAACAAGATGCTACATTCCAGGATTGGCCAAAGTCAACCAGCAGCTATTGGTTGAGTCCTCTTGTGTGAATCAAACTTTTGAATTGCAGCCTGGTCACCAAGGCCTCACTGAAACTGGGCCATGCCCTCAGGTACCAATGTGCAGATGAAACCTTAAAACTGGGCCCCGTCCTCTAGGTCCTCTTAGGTACAATTTAATAATCATCACTCTAGATCCCCAACCCGTCCTAGCAAGAAAAGTACAACAGTCAGCAATAGCCAGGCTTCCATTGTTCCAGTTCTCCAACCTCAAGGAGTCCCTTGTTCAGTTATTAAAAGTGTGCCTTTAGAAACTTTACATTGCTTCCCAAGATTTTTTACCTTTAAGTCATTAACAAAAGCAATAGCCTAGTCTTCCTAACAATCTACATGTCTAAATTCTCCCTAAGGGTGATGGTTGAATCATTAACCTGCTCCAGCAGCAATACTTAGAAAATGTCAATCATCATTATTGTAAGCACCAGTAACACTGCCCAGTGAGGGCTAGAAACTCTCTGAGAATTTTTATCTAACCCACAGATTGTGAGGGAAGTTGTCACTATGAGAGCAATAAGCAGAGCTGTGCTTGGTAACAACATGAGATCCTCAGGACACATAGTCCTCTGGGATTTTCTTTCTCACTCAGGGGGGGCTTTGCCAACCACCCAGCCATGTTCCATGAGTTCCATTGGTGTCTGTTGGTCCCTTATATGGCCCCTCACAGCCACAGTCACAGCCACAGCCAGAAGGTCAATGAGTATATGTGAAGCTGACATTAATCTAGACCCAGCATGCTTAGAAGCAGACAAAGACTTATCTATTAATGAACCTTTCAAACTGGTCTATGTAGGCACCAACTAAAAAGAAAATTAACTAAACTACAATTATTAATTGCAATATATAATATGAAAAATATTACCTAGGGATTTTGTTATTACTGTTTTTACACAGTCACTCTATGTAGTCCAGGATGGCCTCAAACTCATGATTCATATTCTTTTCTCCCTCTTCAGTTCTGTGGCTACAGGTATAATCCACTATTCCTGGCTTGATGAATTTAATATTATTTTAATTTTTATTTTTAAAAATTTAAAAATTTATTATAATTTTAATTTTTAAAGATCATAGATAGAGTTAGCCTTCTCAAAGAGATAGAATCTACACTGAGCTACAGAAGAGAAGAAACCTTCAGCCACACAAGACAGACAAGGACACACAAAGGGTGGTGTGTGTAGCAACAAATGGGATAAGGATGAAGAGTTGAGATTAGAGCTATCAGGAATCTGTTTGACTATAAGGAGGAAGTCAGGCCTCACACATATGCAATGAGAAGCAAATGAAAGGTTCAGAAAGAAACTAAAGGAATTTAGTTTACATTTTCAAAGATTCTAAATGTTGTACAAAAAACAGATTGTACAGAATCAAACTGGAAAGTCCTGAAGCAACTGGATAAGTATATATACTGACAGGTGGGCTGGCATGGACTGTCTTTGCATCAGTAAAAATGGAGAGAAGTGAGAAGTTTGAAGCAAAGAGCCAAGTTTTGTTGAAGGGTGGAGTTGCAGTGAGAGAAAACAGGTGATACACATGAACTGTAGTCTTGGGCATGCCGCCTAGAAGGCACTGATCACATACTGAAATGCAGATACAGCAAAGTGTATAAATTTGGGGGAGAAACTAATGTTTCGCTTTGAGTATTATGAGTTCAATTGCCTCTGAGTCAGGCAGCCCAAGCAGAAAGTCAAATAAGTATAATAAATGTGGGAATCTAAAATTTGGAGCAGAGCATAAATTAAAATATAATAAGGTAAGCTCTCAATATACGTCAAGGGATTTAAACCACTCTCAATAGTCGTGAGTACTTAGTGTTTCTTTCTTCACATTTCAAGGAATATAGCTTTGAATTATATTTACTTAGTGTTTGAATACCTCTGCCAGTTCCATGTTTTCAAGGCAATTTTAGTTCACTATCAATGAGATAAAAGATCTTTGGTCTCTCAGAAATCCTATCACTCACCAAATAGACTCTGATCATCACTGAATCCTGTGTAGAGATTGATGGACTGGTTTGACTCTCCTCTGGGTATCTATGGTGGATGAACAAAGCACTTTGAATGACAGCTTTTCCACCAGTTCTCACAAGGTAGTAACACAAAGGAAAGGTAAATCCACTTACAAAGTCAAAGGAATGAAAAAATTCCCAGATCCAAATTCTTAGGAGCTCCCATATTAAGATTCCAGGCTGTAAATTAAAACAACCTGGTTTTAATAAGGATTCTTTAAGGTCAGGTTGCACACAATTCACAGTTGCACTCTAACCTCACCAATAAGATGAAAGCGCAAAGCAATCTCCCTGTGCCATAAGGGTAATGAGAAGATAAGTGTCAAACTGTCGAAGAGGCAAGGGCTTTGCCTCCAAATATAAATCAATTCGTGTCTTTTTACTGTTCCTCATTCTTTCATAAATAACAATATTTTAATAACTTCTTTGTAGGCCCTTTAATGGTCAAGAACAACAAATCAACTAGAATTCAGGGGTTTTCTGAAGCATGCCTTGTCTCTACAGTACAGTTGGATCACAGAGGTCTTTGACTCCTGGAGCAAAATGACTTCTTGAATTCATTTTATTAGTAAAATTTAAAAAATATATAATTATGAAAATCTACTTTGTTTCATGCCTTTGTTATCAATGACTTCTGACATGGAATTTATTGTCTTCCATGACTTAAAGCCTGCTGGCACTAACATTGTGATTTGGTTGTTCTATTTGAAAAGAAGACAACAAGTATAATTTAACCAATACCTATTTTTTTTTATATTTACTACCTACAGAAATCACATATTATAAAACTGAGAAAGAGATAATATTCCTAAATTATTTCATGAAGTCAGTGTTATTATTGCATAAACATATACACTACAAGAAGGGAAAAATATACCAGCCAATATTGCTTATAAATAAATGCAAAATTCTAGACAATTTTTGCAAATCAAATGTAACAGTAATTATTGCAAGGACCATACAATTTGATGTTTCACATCCAATCAGCACAATTATTCATATGAACCAATTACAGAAGGCCCACTATGTAACATCTTCCTCAGCAGAAGCACAGAAGACATCTAGTCTAAAGGATTAAAGAAAAAGACAGCAATATCCTTGACACTGGATATTCTTTAAAAAATTAATGCATACTTCTTAAAGAACACTGACTTTTTCCTCTTTGAGATCTGAGTAAGATATAGACGTCTACTTTCACTTTTAACTGACATTGCACTAAAGCCAGATAAATCAGTAAAATGGCCTAAAAGATAATACACAAAATTTTAAAGTTTTTAAATTATCTCTATCATTAGCAAAAAAAAAGCAACTATGTAGAAAGTCTAGTGAAGTTTATATAGAGTGATACATGAACTTAACAAATTGGAACATAAGACAAGTAGAAGAAGACATAAACATATAATTGTCTCTACTAAAGTTTTTTTTAACTAATCAACCCACATTAAATAAAAAAAGGCATTTACAAAGAAGACAGATTTCTCACTAAGTGCTGCAAGAATGCAGTCATAATGATAAATGTTCACCACCACTTTAAATGACATACACTTTACTAAAGAAAGAAATACAAACAAAAGGACTATGGAATTCTAGAGGAAACACAAAATGAGTTTCAATCTTTAGTGAGTAAAAAAGATTTTAGATGTAATATTAAAAACAAAAATCATGAATATATAGTAAATGATAAATTTAACTCATTGAAATTAGAAATATGTGTTCTACTGTCATTATTACTAATAGAAGGATCATCTCTGCTATGAAAAAATATATGCAAGCTGTGTGTGACCAGTGACTTGTAATTACAAAAATAATTAAACCTCACTATTGACAAATAAGAAAATAAACCACCTGACTAAAGTATCATGTCGTTCACTGCTAAAAACATGAACACATGCCTATATTAGATGCAAATGAAAATAAAAGCATGAAGGAAACCACATGCTTATGTATTGCAGCCATGGAGAACTCAAAATAGAGTATTCTGAATATGCCTTTAGTTTCTTATAATATTGAACACATGTCTACACATGATATAGGCACCTTACTCTTAGTAATTTGCCCTTGGGTAACAAAAATATACATTTATATAAAAATTATGAATGTTTCTGTTTGCATTGATTATAATTTTAAAACTTTAATTTTAATTTCTAAAACTTAGATTTTTAACATGTTTTTCTTTCAGTCATTGGATAGATAAAAACGCCATGGTGTATGTGTGCCTTGGAAGAATACGCAGTAAAAATAATAAATTGTTTCTATACACAACAACTAATACCTCTCAAATTTACTTTTACTAAGTGATAGAGATGAGACCCTCAGTTTCAAATACTGTTTGCTCCAACTATATCACATACCAAAAGGAAAACAATATAGACAGAAAGGTCAGTAATTGCCAAAAATTAGGGGTGGAGAATAGTACTTTAGAGCAAAAGAATTTCAGAATATAAAATGTCATGATCTGGTGTTAATATGTATTATCTATGTAAATTTTGTTAGTGTGTTTATCCATTTTCTTTTCTGAGTTTCAATTATTAATTGATTTTTAAAGTAAGTTAATACAGAATTTAAAGAATCCACTTATAAGATTACACACATCAAGCAACTATTAAAATTCAAGTGATTCATCATAAAAAGTGTTGACAAGGACATGGATGAGCCTCAAGAGAACTATGCTGATTTTGGTAAGACAGAAAAGAAAAAGAGAGCATGCCATATTAATATACTTATAAAAATTCTAGGGAAACAAAGTAACATACAGCTGCAGGAAGAAAATAGGCTCTTACCTTCAGAGTAATTTGGTGGTAGAATGATGGACTTGAATTACTGATGTAGATCACCTTGGTATTTTTGTGGGTTTGTTGCATTTGCTATGTTTATATTTTATTTAAACACAGTTATGCACCATATACCACCTTGTTTATTGACAGACTCTGTACAGCAGGGTAATCACAAATAATCACATTGCTTAATGACATTGAGTATGGCTTAATTTGTGTAAGATATTCTATCATGTTCACATAGTCAAAATTGCCTTTCACTCTATTTCTTAGAATGCATCTCTAAGAATTTATTAATGTATGATGTACATAGGACTTACAAATAAATGGAAAAAAGTTAGTGGAAACTCTACCATCAGAATAATAATTGCAAAATATCTTTCAAAACTCACCAAATTCTGCATTTCAAATATGTTTTATACACTGCATAAAAATTATACTTTCATGAAGCCATATCAAGATGATAGTCAGAATTAGCCATTACACCTGTCATAGTAATTTTGCATGATCATGGATAAATTGTCCAATCAAAAGAAACAGATTGACTAAATAGATCAGCACACCAGCTCTTAGTAAGACACGCTTTAGCCTGGAAGATATAGTTAAGCTGGAAGGTAAGAGGTAGAATCTAATATACCATGCATATGGCAGCCAAGAGAGAAAAAGCAAGATTTTTAATAAATGGATCACTTCAAGATAGGAGCCCAATGATCAAAAATAAATACATTCATTTGTTATTGAAGTCTCTAAATCATAAACATTGTAATGAATATAAAAGAATAAACAAGAAGAAATAAAACAATAGCTGGATAATTAAATGCCATCATTAAATCAATGTGATAACAATGTAATAAAATATTCATTATATATACATATATGACCTTTCCATGTATGAACAATGTGTTGCAAATACTTTAGTGCACATAGAACATTCTCCAGGATATGCCATCTTCTGAGAAACAAGCAAATATTAACAAATTTAAGAAGACTGAAACCATCTCAAGTACTATTTTTGACCAAAATTTTATGAAACAAAAAAATCATGACAAGTGGAATTTTGGAAGACATACAAATATGTGAAAAACAAACAACATGCCAATTAAATAACTAAGTAAAATGAAGCAATTAATCAAGTGACCACAGAAAAATTCAAGAGGAACATTTAAAAGTTTCTTTAGATAAACAAGAATATGAGTAAACAATGGAAGCTGAGAATAAAGGGGACCAATGAGAGACTGTTTTAACAATAAGAACCTACTCAAAAGAGGAAAGTTAAACAGACTTGTGGATCAATGGAATAGAATTGAGGACCCAGACATTAATGCAAAAACATATGAACACCTGGTCTTCAACAAAGAGGCCCAAAATATTCAATGGAAAAAAGATAGTATATTTAACAAATGGTGTTGACATAGCTGGATGGTAGCGTGCAGAAAAATGAAAATAGATCCAAGCCTGTCACCCTGCACAAAACTCAAATCCAAGTGGATCAAAGACCTCAACATAAACCCAGCCTCTTTAAACTTGATAGAAAAAAAAATGCCTACAGAATGGGAAAAGATTTTCACCAACCCTACAAGTGATAGAGGACTGATCTCTAAGATATATAAAGAGCTCAAGAATTTAGATCCCAAAACCTTGAATAACCCTATCAAAAAATGGGGTTCAGATCTAAAAAGGGAATTCTCAGCAGAGGAACTACGAATGGCTGAAAGGCACCTGAAAAAGTGCTCTTCATC
>PVIH01023326.1:0-25075 GCA_004025045.1 Sigmodon hispidus
TGGGAGGGGGAAGAGACCTTCAATAAGGATATACAGGGATGGAAAAAAAAATTCAGAGGGAAAGCTGAACACAAAGAAAATATATGTGTAGTAATCTTATTTGCATTTCCACCCTTGATAAGCCATGCTTATGATTATTATCCTCTGTATAGTTATTGTTAACTCTTTGGCATTTTTAAATTCTTTTTACTGTTTTTTTTTTGATAAATACAAAATAAAGAAGGAAAAAAAAAAAGAAAGCTCCAATACAGAAACTGTCTGGATATCTAGGGAGAAATAACTAAGTAGATAATATATACATGTGCCCTTATTAAATACATTGTACAGAAAGTTTTTCTCCAAGCTAAAAATTGAACTACCACATGGCACAGCTATGTCACTCTGGGGTATCTACTTGAAGTCAATATTCCACTAAGATAAATGACTATCTGGGTGTCTATCCATAGAACAATAAAGAAAATGTTGTTTGTGGCCAAAAAAAAAGATTCCTGAAAAGACAAATTATGAAAAGCAATCTAATTCCAGCTACCTAAATATAATGACTTTCCCTGTATATTCTCATGGCTAGGTGGTGTGAGATATGAAAGAAACGAAGGACAAATAGCTAACTGAGGTGCCTCTTTAACGAGATTAAAGCAAACCCTGGTAACCAGGTTCTCCTAGCATTTCTCCCGACTCATAAGTATCTAATTCAGAGTTATCTTGTCTGGTACACCACCCCCTACTCTAAAGCTCCCAACCCCCAATCTCACTTCCCTCCCTCCAGCTCCTTGTCCCTATATAATTCAGCCATTTTGGTTTATGTGGTCTCTTGGTCTCTTCGGTCCCCTGCATTCTTCTCTCCTCTTCACTGTCTCTCTCTTCTTCCTCTTTCATTCTCCCCTCTATTTCTCCTCCTGTGGCCCTCTTCAGTCTGGACCCTTCCAGATGCCTCTGACTGTTTTCTCCCTCTTATCTACACTAAATCTCCTCAACCATACCTAGAAGCAGCCATGCCATCATTTCTTCACTCTTCGGGTGCTGAAACCTGGAATCTTTCAAAGAAACCTAGGACAAATAGCTAGCTGGTGGGAAATAGGCCAATGGAGACATTCAGGGTAGAGGTGAAGAATTTGATTGTCCCACTCAGGGACAGGGAAGCAGGTACCTTTAGGTTTACTTCCTGTCCACATCTTCCTCATTCTCAGGCTTGTACCCGTGGGCAGCGCCATAGCAAATCTTGCATTTATTAACTTCAAGGGCTGAAGTGACATCCTTCAGTACTACCTGTCAGGGCTAGTTGCTGTTCTCTCTTACCCTCTGACAAACTTCAGCTGAAGAAATGAAGAAGAAGTAACTTGAGTGTTAACTAGGCACAGCTTTGAAATTTCCAGATTGGAAATTTCCTCATCTCTGATACTGAGATTTCACAGTATCTGGTAGACCTTCTTCCCCCTATATACTGCCTCTATAGAATTCATAGTACTCATATTAAAGAGAGTGGCCACTTGAGAATAAAAGGCTGCAGTCATATTTTGGATGGCTTAGGAGATAAGAAGTATGGGCTAACGTCTCTAGCTGCCCTAATCATTGAGATAACTGTGAAACAAGTTTGCTCTGTTGATGGAACCAAAATCATTACCTTTAAAAAAAAAAAAAAGGCATTTGAAACATGAGAGACAATTTGTGCATTTCCTGAAGTGGTCATCCTGTGAGCTTCTAGGGGGAGGAACCCTGAGCACCCCTTTTGATACTTCTAGAACAGTGCTCTGCACTTAAGAGATCCCATTAAATGTTCCTGAAGGGACATAATAAGAACTGAAGATCACATACAGAAGGAAAAGTGGTCCCTGTGTGCTGATTACAGTATGTGTTGGCAAGGGTGTGTCACAGTAAGCCAACAAGAAGAGCTCATCTTTCTGGTTATTTCATTAAGCCACATTTGCCAAGTCCTATGCCAAGGGACCTACAAATGAAAACGAATGGGCAGAAGACAATTAGAAGTCTCTTCCTTTCTCAGCAGGCTTGGTCCCTGTGGTGTATTTACACAGCAATTAGCAGATGGGCACAGCACAGAATTGTCTTGAAGTCCTTTCAGGAAAACAATGACTCGGACCTTGAAAAAGTTTCTACCCTGCTGTCTGTCCATCATTCTCTTAGGCCAGGTATAGCATTGGCTTTTTTCTTTTATTTCCTTCTTAAACACTTATCTTTTGAGAGCACTGGATCAATGCTTGCAAGGCACAACAATTTGCGTAACAAGGAAATGTAAATGTGAATCAGGACCAAGAGTCCCAATTGAGGGATGCTTGAAGGGGTGCTGGGGTTCCAGGAGCCTGTTCAGAACACTGCTTGTAGAAGGAAGATAGATATAGTGCACTGCCACCATTGTGTTCTGGGCTGCTATCTTCATTAGCATGTTCACATACATGTTCACCATGATGTCATGACAGCTTCATTAGCCCAGAGAAAAGACTTTCCGCTTGATTTTCCCACAGGGAACACAGGCCAGGTTACTAAGACGAACTGCCTTGAGACCAGTTGTGTTTATTTTCACTGACCGTTGATTTTCCTCTTGTGCCGTGGAAGCCATTTCAGGGCAGCTGCTGGACAGCACTGTGTTCTGTTCCTTGTGTGTACTTTCAAACAGCTGGACAATGACTCATCTGCCTGGGAGTCTCCCGGAGAGACAGATGGTCCTCAGCTTCTCTCCATCATGCCTCAGTAAAGCAACTTTTTAATTAATGGTCCATTGCTACAGTGATGTTTCCATTTATTAGTGATGTTGGAAAAAAGACAATTCAGTTTCTGTTTCCAGATCTTCAGTGCTTCTCTCTTCTTTGCATAGGTCTAAGATTGGATGCCCTTCTTTAAGAAAGACTACCCATCACTGCCAGTGTTAACTGGACACCCTCCCCCATGTTCTGGATTCTAGTTTCCATTTCTGAAATAGCTGCTGTTGCTTCTTCTGTTTCTTCTTCTCCTCCTTCTCCTCCTCTTCATCCTATTACTATTCATTATTATTCTTATTCTTCTAGTCATCATTTTTATATGAGTCTCTCTTTTAAATATAATATTCATAATTTGAAAGTCATATTCAACTCATAGAAAAGTATTTACCTAGCAGAGGATGATAAATACTGGTTGAATGGGTAAGTGTGTAAAAGGTTGCCTCTGGAGAGTTAGCACAGCATATGTTTTGGGAGCTTGGAGCACAGAGGGTAGATCTTCAACTACCATCAGGACAAGCAAGGATGGTAGTGTGTGGCAGGGAAGAGAAGAAGTAATACTTGCCTCAATGATGCTAAATGCATGAGCTCAGATTTCTGCATAGAAAGCTATTGTCCTATTATCCTTGATGTCACACTTTTATACTGCTGGGAATCAAAGCAGCTGAAGAATATGAGTCCTCTGTCACATGATCTTCAAGTCCATCCCCTTTTTTGTGTTTTTTCATTTCTTTGATCCCTCCCTCTTTTCTTCTTTGTTCATGCATGTCAAATGTAGTCTTTCCATCCTGCTTATGACTTGGCTTTTAATTATATTCTTATAATGAAACTCCAACCTTAATAATATATAACTGATCTAGGCATAATGGTACACACCTTTAATGCCAGCACTCTGGAAGTAGGCTCTGTGTTTGAGGCCAACCTGGTCTATATAGCAAGTTTGAGACAAGCTGGAAGTACCCCTTCTTTATCTACCTACCTTCCTACCTACCTTTATTCAAGCATCTTTCAATTATATTATCTATAGTTTTTTTTCTTTTAACTGAGATCTTAATTAGTTATGAAATAAAAATAAGTAAGAGATTGAAAAAGTATCCTTGAAACAATTTGGTAAGGAAAAATTCACAGATTTAGTCAAAATAGACTCATTTGTTAATAAGATTTATATTCCTAAAAGCCAGAAAGTTTCACTATCTTGGGTAAAACATAGAAGAAATAATTTGATGATCCAGATTTTCTGTGTACAATCTAGTGAGTCTGAGCAAGTGTGTAAACCTGAGAACTCACCCTGAGGAGGCAGGCATGAATCTTGGCACTACCCAGGAAGCTCTTTATGGGCTCTTTAACTCATTTCTCACTCAGCTGAAGAGCAAGATTCAGAGAATCCTGGTAGATCAAGCACACAGGAATATCCTTCTGGGAGTTCATAAGCAAGCTTCCAAAAGACTCGGAAGAGGGGAAACAGGGTGCCAAAGGAATACGCCAAAGAAGAGTAAAGCAAAACACAACAAGCATCACCCTAACCAAGGAATCACCAGAGCTGCCCAGTAGGGAATGTGAAAGAAAGCTTTCTTTGCAGGAAAAACACAGTAAATGGCAACTCTATTCTTCAGGAAGGGAAAAAGAATCCAAACATGACATACAGAAATTTCTTTTTTAAAAATATTTATTTATTATGTATACAGTATACAGAATAGGGTCCAGATCTCAGATCTCATTATAGATGGTTGCAAGCCACCATATGGTTGTAGGAAATTGAAATCAGGACTTCTGGAAGAACAGTAATTGCTCTTAACCTCTAAGCCATCCCTCCAGCCTGGACATACACAAATTTCAAGAGCTACAGAGTATCCCAGTGGCTCCGAGATGCTTTTCCTTTGTACGCTTTCTCCTTCATTGGAAGATGCTGTAGTTCTGTGACCAACACATGTTGAGAACTACTTACCTAAAAATATGGAGTTTCAGTGTTTGGGATATTTTTTCGTCTTTTAGCTCTGCAAGTTTTTACATAGACTCTTCCAGTTAAGCACTTCTAATCTGCAGCATTCTAAACTCTCAAGCTGCTTGAGCATCTTGTCAGATTAAGGATGTATGTATCTGAGGGTAGATAAACTAAGTACATCTTATATGAAGAATTTCTCATCAGACACTTAGTGGATAGCAAACTCTTGATTTGGAAATTTCCTCACTTTGGGGTTGGCTATACAATGACCAAACTACTTGTACTGCCAGCCTCTGTGATGTGTCCTCTGACCACAGCAGTGACCTAGCATGGAGGTCTCAGGATGTTGTGTCTGTGTCTTTAAAAGAAGGGCCAAGAGCCCCAGAAATAGCAAAGCAAATCCTAATCACAGCCCCTTGTCTGCATTAGCTTGCATTATCAGCTCGCATTATCAGTATGACTTAGCTGTGGCAGCCTAGCTTCCTGTATATTTCCTGGCTCAATGACAGTTTTCTAATACCCATTTTACAAACCTTCTCATGTCTTCCTTTGGCTGCTCACAGGCGTGGCTTACTTTTTCATTTAGATCAATAGCTTGCACATGCATTTCAGCTATTGCTCTAGGTAATACATTCTGCTAGACCTCTCATCCTGATCATGTGCATTCCAAATTGCCATTGCAGTCTGAAGTCCCATGCATCCATGTCTCTTAGCCATTGCACCTTCCATTCTAACATTTGTTCACTGTGATCTCTATGTCATAGTTATGTTGGTGCCATGGCTATGGGAAGAGGCAACAGTGAAGTACTGATGTCTCAAATTAGCAAGGAGAGGAAGTTTGGATCAATGTTCAAAGTGTGTGTGCGTGTGTGCATGTGTGTGCGTGTGCGTGTGTGTGTGTGCGTGTGCATGTGCGCGTGTGCGTGTGTGTGTGTGCGTGTGTGTGCGTGTGTGTGTGTACAGTAGAAATTAAAGATAATATTTGAAGTCTTCATGCTTTTGGTATAATCTTCCAGATGATGATTTCAGTCAGGAAATAAGCATTTTCATAAACATTGTTTTTAAACACTTTACTATTCCTTGTATTAAAGACTGAAATCTGCTGTTGAACTACTTACGTGGTTTCTGTCTAAATCCTTCAGAGTCTTTGTAAATCTCTCACTACTTAAATTAGAAATTGTCTCAACGTGGACACTGTTGTGGGTGTTTCTATTATTAAACTGGACTTTGTAGCCAAGGGTTCTTATCAAATAGTTTTTGATTGATGGCTCAGTCTCTAAAGAGTACAAGGCTTAAGTAGCCTGAAGATCTTTTAAAGCAGGATGTTCAGATTCCAGCTCAGATGTTCTAACCCATTGCTCTGGGTCAGGCAAATCATGTATATATCATAAAGAATCTTCAAGCAGTTCTGGGGTGAGCTAGGGATGATAGTTTCTGTGCAATGGAAGGCCAGACATGGCCCAGTAACTAGGCAAATGGAAAAGGATGATGCTTTATTTAAAATTGACACTTTATATAGACTTGACTTTTAAAATAACTTTTTTGGTATTTAAATAGATAAACAATATATTTTGTTATATTATTCTAGAAATGTTAGTCTAGAAAATGTTATAGAGGCCAAATTGTATCCCTTCCAAAATTTTTATACCCCAATGCCAGACCCTTAGTAAATCACCAAGCCGAGCATGTTAAAGGCTTGGTGTCTTTTGTTCAGCCATTGTGGACTGAACACCCAGAAGTCACAGGCACTTGAGATGCTGTGGCTAACCCTTCCATTAAGCTACATGTAAAGCAGAAGAAATCACAGGACGGAAAGGCTGAATCAACTTCTGTTTAGAATTATAATATTGTCAAGGGAGCCACTTGAGATGCTGCCCTGGAGAAGAGATGGCTGAAGATTCAGTGCCTTGTAACTCTCTAAGGGTTGTAACCAGTCCTATTCACAGAGCAGGAAATGAGCCTCCTATGATCATAATGGTGCAATACTTAGGAATTCTTAAAGCATCTTCTCACTTTTGATTCTCTTAAGTTTAAGGTTGCATATTGTATTTCTTTATTCATTCAACTATTTGATGCAAATGTATTTAGACTTGCTCATTATTTTTTTACTTTTAGGAAAGGGTCCAAATTCTATTAAGTTACTATAAATTTAAATTCAATGAGTCTAAGATATATATATATGTAATATATATATAATAAAATTAGCCTAAACGAGCAACGAAATAGACTATAACAGTCTATTTTTCTCCTATAAGGTGAAATGTAAATGCACATTTTAATTAAGAGAACTAGTTACATTCCGTAGCTAATAAAATATTAACACATAAATTGAACACTGTTTATATATTTAATATGCTAAATAATTTGGGTGGTTTTTTTTTTAATTTAGAGTGCTCAAAATCATTTTTCACATCCCCTCAAGCTTGCTGTGAGTTTCATTCTGAACATGGCTGAAGTGTTTGCCTACAATGGCGAATGAGCAGATCTTTAAAAGGTAAAAGGAATTATACTTAGAATAAGAATCAGGAGTAGTCCCTGTACATCAAGTCCATAGGACACACAGCAAGCACCTCAGCCCTTCCTGATCACATATTATCTCCGCAGAGTCAATGTGAAAAGCCTCTAGCAGTGCTCTGCTATACTTTATTTCATTCAATAATTAAATAAGTATCAAAACTTGTGTGGGAAATATGTCTGATTTTCCTTGTATACTCTTGGATACCACCCATGGTAGTGATTTCAGCATAGTATTGGAGCTGATTATATGACAGTATGAAAGACAGCAGCTCTCTCTCTCTCTCTCTCTCTGTGTATATATATATACATATATATATGTATATAGTGTATGTGAACCTATATGTACAGATGAATGCACCTGTGTGCACCCATGGAAGGCATTAGTATTTTATTTCTTTGAATCAGGTCTTTTTCTGAACTTGGAGCATGTGAGTTTGGGTTGGGTTGGCAGTCAGCAAGCTTCTGAGATCCTCCTGACTCTATCTTGCTGCAGTGTTGTGGCTACAGATACAAGAGCCAAGATTATACCCAGCTTGTTATCTGGGCACAGATATATTTGGTTTGGCTAGAAACTATCACTGATTATGAAGAAAAGTCTCCCTGCCTCTCTTTCTTCTTCTGACAGTTTTTTAAAAATGTAGTTAGGTTGGTCTCAAGATCAGTGTCTTTCTGCCTCAGCCTCCCTAGTGCTGGGCTTATAAACATACACTACTGCTCTCAGCTTCAAAGCATTCTTTCAAGATATTAATTATTTCATATAGTCTAAAATTTTCTAGATCAGAGCTTTTATTTCTTCTTTTATGTAGTTCCTGAAGCACAGGAATACGTTTTTCTACAGATTATTCTACGCTGATGGTGTGATTCAGTGGATTATGTATGATGGAGAGATCTGCCAAGGTTACCCAGGTAGCCAAATGAAAATATACGCTACATATAAATAAAGAGAAAGGCAAGCAAGAACTGGTTCCCATGTGAGAAACACTAGATCATTCACCACTGACTTGGAAGGCAGAGGAGCATCAGTAGCTTCTGGAACCCAAGAAATCACATTCTCTTGTATCTCCTCCAGGAAGGGCCACAGTTCCTGGGTGTCAATCATTTCAACTGCAAACCCAGAAAACACCACCAAACAATATACCTTCAGGGGCTTTAATGACTAAAGTCACAATCTGTTGCAAAAGAATTAGGAAGTATGTATAAAACTCATTTATCAATGATTTATCAACTGTTGGTCTTGATTTCATCGTTCTATTAAATTTAGTAGAAAGTTAGCCATACACCAGAAAATATGCACTAAAAAGCATTTGTGAGTTTGCGAGCAGAGCAGATGGACCAGCTACTGTTAGAAAGGGGAGCTAGAGCCTTCTAATTCATTCGGAACAGTTACAGTCCCCCTGGGTGAGCTCATTTGGAAGCTAATCAGAAACCAAACTGTCCTTTCAAGTGGTGACAAGGGAAACCTGAACACTAGGAGAAACATGTCAAAAATGTCATTAAGGAGCCAGGAAGGTGCTAAAGGTTCTTTCCATCCTCAAGTGAGTGATTCCTTCTAAAACAGATGTCACCCCAAACAGTTACAAGGTCCTCGGTGAAAGTTTTACAGAAAAGAGCTAATGAACTTCAGGACAACACAAGTGAACTGAAGACAACAAGAAAAATGGGGAGGTGAGATGGTGGCTTGCAGGCTCATAGGGAGCACGTGCCACTTCCTGCTGTAACCTTCAGCTTCTCCACCAAGTACCATCACCCTCAAGGGCTTGATGACACCACAAGACAGACATCTCTGGGGCCACTCCTCAGCATGGTACCTCAAAGGCCTAGCAGATCTTCATAAGGGCTGGTATTCCATGTACCTGACTTTATGAGAATCAAAAGAGAATATGCCTTAATAAGGACCAGAAAAAGTCAATTCTACTCAACACAATGACGTTGGTAAAGTTTTCTTTGCCTGTAAGGTAATGTTGAAAAGGTCTATGCATTAATAAAAAATAGATGTCTTTATCTGAAAATATGAGAAGAACTGAGTTATAATGATGTGGAATGTCTTTCTGCATTGTTTGAATTTCATTTTTTAATAAAGAGACTGTTTTGGCCAATGGTAGGCATCTTAGAAGTAGGTGGAAAATCAGAGCATAGATAGGGGAAGGTAGGCCGAGTCAAGAAAGACGCCATCCAGCCACCCAAGAATCACCATGTAAAGTAACACAGGTAAGCCACAGGCCACATGGCAAGACAGATTAATGGAAACAGGCTGAATTAAGAATAAGAGCTAACCAGCAATATGCCTGAGCCATAAGTCAAACAATGAAATTAATATAAGCCTTTGTGTTATTATTTGGGGCTAGTCGGTCAGAGGCTGCAGGTCTGTGGGTCTGGACCACCAGCTGGACAGACCAGAAACTTATTACTACATTACAATGTTTTAGCAGGGTGGTCTGGCCATGAATGCAGAGCTCCAAGCTCAGGTCAGAGGCAGTGGATTCTTGATACCATGCTCACTTCCTTGATTTTCCCTTCAGGGGTGGGTTGTTGATGGTGGTATAGTTCTGTGTCCTTAGCTACAAAGCAGAAGAAATATTTATGATGCTGGCATTCATACTTGATTTCTATTTCTTTGTGTGGTATTATATTCTGCAGTAGACTCAAATATCTCCTAAAATTAAAAAAAAACCCCACTGACATGCATATTAAAACCCCTTTAAGGCACGGCTTAAATGAGAACTGATCATTTGAATGCACACCTAGTTTGATATTGAGACTGGATCTAATAAAAAGTTATATCACCTGACTCAGTCTTGATGTTGGGGTGAGGAAAGTGGATCTGCCAGGAGTGGATGCTAACTGAGCAATATTGGGTCCTTGGGACCTCCTGCCCTTGCTGGGGAAGAGATGGGGAGATGTGGAGAAGAGAGAGTGACTAGAGGGGGTGGGAGAGCGAAGGGACCTTGAATAAAGATATACATGGATAGAAAATGTGACTCTATTCATAATAAAAAATTTACAAAACAGTTATATATATATTCACACCTCCAGATCCTTCCAATCAAATTGTGAACTGGGACTAAGCATGCAAATATTTGAGCTCATGAGGATCATTCAAACCAACACACACACACACACACACACACACACACACACACACACACACACACAAGCTTAGATGGAGTTATCTACAATCAGGGACAATACTTCAATGAGATGTTACATGCTAGGAAATAAAAATCTCAGGATCCAGAATTCGTTATCTCTTTCTAAATTGTTG
This sequence comes from Sigmodon hispidus, assembly GCA_004025045.1. NCBI lineage: Eukaryota > Metazoa > Chordata > Mammalia > Rodentia > Cricetidae > Sigmodon > Sigmodon hispidus. Next base: position 10,430 of record PVIH01023326.1, read on the forward strand.
TCCAAATGGGGTCCTATTGAGCACCATACATTACAGGATACTGTCATGACTCTTGGCTATCATTTTAAACTTAATATAAGATAAGTAATATTGCTGAAAATATCACATTCTTGAGTCAAAAAACACAGAAAAAGCAAATGAGTGCCAAATAGGAATATTAATTCTTAGGGTCTAGTTTTTACAGTGCTCAAAGATTCTATGCATGATACCAGAGGATGAAGGGAATACTACGTTTACTCAACTGTAAAGCCTAAAAGCTATAATAATAATTTGACAGACAAAACATGCCCATCAGTTCAATAGTGGCATGAATGTTATGGGAGTAACCAACCACTTTCTTCCTGGATCTAATGATAACTGCATAGGATGGAATCCATATATGGCATTATTAACAAGGCCAAGAACATGTGGCTAGATAGGCTATAGGTCATAGGGGAGAACTTACTAGTATTATTTTGTTAAGTGGAATTAGTATTAAAATAAATCCTAATGATTTACAGCTATATCCATAGATTAGCAGGTTGTTCATCTCACATCATAGAAGCTTCTTGCTTCTTGAGAGAGTAGTTAATGTAGAGACAGACACACAACTGGTCAGTAAGTAGAAAATGAGAGACTTCATAGTACCCAGATCTAGGGTATGTCTATCACACACTCTTCTCTCTATGGCTCAAAGATCTTCTTGGAAGATGGAACAGAAACACTGTTAAGAGGCAGAGGCGGTGGGTGACTTTAATGAATCAGTGTTTTCTGGACACAACAGGGCAGTTTTATATGTGAACTAACATTGATTATAAACAACATGCACAAGATCTACATAAGATTAAGCCAGACAAAAGTCCCACCATAGAACTTGTTTTTAAAAGAAAATAATGTGCCTTCTGGTCTACCACACTACATGGAAGACCTCATACCCAATAATAATTTGGCAACACAAATTGAACTTATTTCGTTGTTGTTATTGTTGGGGTTTGTTTTGTTTTTCTTTGTTTTAGAGAGAGGAGAGAGAGTTTAGTGTGAGGGATGGGGTGTAGAAGTGAATATGAGCAAGGCTGTGGAGGGGATGAACTTTATCAAAATGCATGGTATGTAATTCTCAAAAAAATATTTTAAGAAGGAAAATATGAACAAGTTGGTTATTTAAACAAGTGATATCCCTGGATATCTTAGTCACTGTTCTACTGCCATGAAAAGACAAAATAATGCAAGCATCTCTTGTCAAGGAAATTGTGTCATTGGGAGCTTGATAACAGTTACAGAAAATTAGTCCCTTATCATCAGTGTGAGGAGCACGGTGACAGACCTGGTGCTAGAGAAAAAGCTGAGAGATTTACATCTTAATTCTCAGGCAACAAAGCAGAGAAGGGACACTGAGCATGATGTGAGAATTCAAAGCCCACCCTCAGGAGCACACCTCCTTCAAGGGCACACCTACTTCCACAAAGACACACCTGCTAATCTTTCCAAACAAATCAGGAACTGCGGAGTAAGTGCTCAAATACATGAGCCTATGGGGTTGCACATTCCCAGTCAAACCATCACACTGGGTAAAGTGAAAAGTCATACAAGTCATAATTATGAATCAAGTTCTGGAAAAGGCAAAAACAAAAGCATTTAAAAGACGTATAGTAATGAAGATATCATCTCTTGAAAGATTTATATTATTCTGTGCATATCCTTTTGACTATATGCCACATGTTTGTGGGTGCTTGCAGAGGCCAAAATAAGGCATTAGATGCCCCAGAGCTGAAGGCACAGGTGGTTTTGAGCTGCAGCATATGTGTTCTGGGAACCAAACTTCAGGTCCTCTACAAGAGCAGTACATCTCATTAATCACCAATTTTAATGAGAATGGTGTCATCCTTTGTCCACACTCGCAAGGATCGCATATTCACTGAGCTTTGCCTTAAAGTCACCATTTCAAGTAGCTAATCTTTTAATTCCCAACATTCTGTTTGTTCCTCCTTGTCAAAAAAAATATAGATTTGTTTTCCTTCTAATGTTTAAGCAAATACAGGGATGTGGAGACATTGTGCTATAGTTTGTGTGAGAGTCCCCTGAAAGACCCATCCAAATGTTGAAGGTTTGATTTCCCAGCTCAAGGCACTCCCAGAAGTGATGAAACCTTTAAGAGATAAGTCCTAGTGGGAAGTCTTAGGTCACTGGGCATGTGCATTCAGTGAAGTGTGGGAATCCAGCCCCTCATCTCCTCTCTCTCTCTCCCTCCTTCTCTCCTTCCCCCTCCCTCCCCTATCTCTCTCTCTTTACTCCTAGACACAGGCTTTGTTCTACATGTGCCCTACTATGATTTGTTTCTCATCACAAGCTCCGTAATAACACAGCCTAGTCAATGAACTTCCACAACCATGAGTTCAAATAAATCTTTCTTCACTCTGAAGTGATTGTCTGAAGTATCTGTCACAGAAACACAAAGTTAATCCACTCCAAGAAGCTAAAGGAAATCTCAGAGGAGGCTGCAGGCTTGATTGGCCAAGATTAGAAAAATATGAGATGAAAGACACCTGGTACTCAAGTGTAGACAGAATCACATGAAAAGCAGCTGGGTATATTCAACCAACTGAAAGGCTCTCCAGATTATAAAGGATATGAATATTTTCCCCTTGCATTTGGAAATTCTAAATATCAACTATATGGTCTTCTTTGGAAGCCACTATATATCCTTGATGCCACTAAAGGAGGATGGGGTATTATGAAGGCAGAGTATAGAAAACCCAACCATCAAAAAGAGAGTTCTACAGGAAAAGCTCCTTGGTATCACGTACAACCAAATATCTGATATTGCTAATGCTCTAAGAACAACTGATTGTCATCATAATGTATTTTATTACAATCAAGTCCTCAGGGAAGCAGGAAAGCTTTTCCACTGGATCTGTTCAGTGCAGTTTATCTCTTAATAGATGCATGTAATGTCTATCGCTATCCCTCCAGGGCTAGAAAGTTTACTGTGATCTTCTTACTCACTTCTGTTCTTGGTGTTTATAATGGTCAGACTGCAGGATGCATCATGAGCATCCCTATGGACCAGTACATTCCAAACAGGAACATAATTTCCTCTGCCTGCAACATCCCTCCTCTGCAAGGCATTCATGGATTCTTTTCATTCTACACTGGTTGTCAGTCTCAGGCCACAATACCAGTCCACTTGTTTTGACCATCCATAAGTGTTTCTTGTGGCTGCTGTAATAATGTATACGCTAGGTATACCAAAATAAAATGACTAACTGCCTCATTGTTCTTACAGGCTAGAAGCCTGCAGTAATCAGTGGAGTCATTCTCTCTCAGAAGGCTTGTGTGGGTGGCTAGTTTTATGTCAACTTGACATAAACTAGGGTCATCTGAGACAAGGAAACTTCAGTTGAGGAAATGGCTGCATAAGATCAGGCTGTAGAGCATATTCTTAGCAATTGATGTGGGAGAGTCATCCCTTTGTGGTCCTGGGTTCTATAAGAAAGCAGGCTAAGCAATCTACAAAGAGCAAACCAGTAAGCAGCACCCTTCCATAGCCTCTGATCAGCTCCTGCCTCCAGCTTCCCATCCTGCTCTCATTGCTTTTGATGATGGAGCTATGAATGAAATAAATGCTTTTCTTCAAAGTCAATAAAGATTGCTTTGGGTCATGTTATTTTATCACACCAGTGGTAATCCTGACTCAGGAAGCTTGGTCATTGCCTGTTTCTCCCAGTTTCTAGTGGTTTCAAGTAATCCTTGGCTTCAAGTGTGCCACTGCACTTTCTGGAAGGCAGCTATGCTCACCACTATACCACCAACGCGCCACTGCACTTTCTGATGTGGTCATCATCTGGTGCATTCTGTGTGTGCTCATATGCACATATTCATATTGACTTTCTATTCTTGTAAGCAGCGGCTGCACATTGGATTAAGGAAACAGTTACTGCAGTGTGACTTTATATTTAATTTCAGCTCATCTACAGAGACTCTATTTCCCAACAAAGTCCCAGAAACCTTAAACACAATATCTAAAATAAATCTATTCATTCTATTCCCAAGCACTTCCTCATGTTACCACACCCATCAACATCCAAAAATTCAGGAGGGTCCTTTGATTTTTCTGTACTTTGGAACTCATATCCAGTCTTGCTGACTTTCAACTCCATGCTACCCTTCTATCCATCCCTACTCCCCTTTTCACCATTAGATGGAGATCAGGGAAGGCCACAGCCTTCCAAAGGCCCTCCCTGTTAATACTTTTGCTTCCTTAACAAACACTGTTCACACAGGAGCCAAAAAGCTCTTTGGAGGCAGAAGTCTTACTACATATCCCCTCATATCAAAACCATTCAAGGCTTCTCCACCACAAAAATGGAATCAAAATTCCCCAAGTCCTGTGAGGGTGACATGTACTGATTTAACCTCAGCTCATTCTGGAAATATTCTTTTAGCACCTCTCTGAGGCTTTTGGTTTTTTTCTGCCTGGGACTTACACACTTGTGGTGTGCTAGCCTCATACTCTGATTCTCAGCACGAGGGTCTCCCTTTCCCCTCTATTTCCCATTGGATGTCTCCTTCTCAGAGAGATCTGCTTCTGGGAAAACATTCCTTGAGCTTTTTCTCATGGCCAACTGAGAGGTTCTGCTCTGGACTCTCCTGTGGACAATCTTGCAGTGTGTCCCTCGGAGTGGAGAACACTTACTACACTGTCTCTAGACACATGTATGAGCCAAAATGTTTATTCTGTATCCTTCAGGATGTTACAACTCTTCAATACACTTTCATTTACTGAGGCTCACTAGGGAGCAATATCACAACACAGGAAGTTCATAACACTAGGTCTCCAGTCCCTGACCTGGCTGTACCTCACACTGGTATAGTACATATTTGTGTAATTGGCATAAAAGGCTAAGGCCTCTCAAGAGCTGACATCATCATCTCTTTGTCCTCTGGCCCAATATATACTTCTCTTTACTTTCTCATTTCCTTTTTTTCTTTGTTCTGTGGTGGCAGTGGAATCCATGGCCCTGTACATGCTAGACAACTGCTCTGCCAATGAGCAACAGCCCCAGATCTTAGTCTTTCTTTTCAAAGAGGCTTCTATGAAATAAAAAACAAAGTCTAACTTTAATATCCCAATTTTAAAGTTTGGAATTTGAAGAGAGAATCATTTGAAGAAGACAAGTCACAGCATACGTGGCTCTAGGCAAGAAAAGACAGTATAGGAGAGGTCACTTTTCCAAAATGAGATTGTGGCTTCTAATTATGTTTTAAGCAGGTCCATGATTTCTAATATTCGACCTCAGAAATCCTCTGATAGGCTGCATTAACAACCTCAAGACACCATCACAGTTCTAAAGGCTCTAAGTTTTTTGCTGGCTTCAAAAGTCTTCACCAGATTTGCCACAAGTACCATTCCGCTTGACTGACACAGAACTGGCATTCAGCATGCAGCCATTTGCCATCATTAGTCCAAGTCAGAATGCAAAATTAGGTATTCGTGACCTGCACATGAACAGACTAGTCATTTGCCTGCCTGCCTGCCTCTGGTACAAACGAATTACTGTATTTTTTTAAGAAAATAAACTCCCGCAACTTTTAAGGTTATGAGAAGATCATGGTGAACAACTGTTGTTCAAAGTACCCAGTAATTTCAGAGTACAGCTCTGAAGACATTAAAATTTCTAGTCTCTAGCCACTGGCTAACCACTTAAATATAAGTTAGCTTAAAGGCATAGGGTAAATGACATTTTATACTTCACAAAGTGAGCATTTATTTTTCTAGGCAATTAACTGGTCTCACTCATAAACTTCTTTGTTGAAATCTGAGGCCTTGCAGGCAATTTTCAGAATACCCAATACTGGTTGTTTTACAAGGACCCTGCCTTCCTGCCTCTCTGTGGCCTCTTGTCCTACCCCCTTAAGGTATTCTTGGTCTGCTTCCAAACTAGAAAACTCAAAGCATAAACATAAACCTGAAGGGAAAAAAAAATCAAAGAAATTCAAAAGGTGAAAAGTTAACCAAAACCATGGAGAGTAAGAGCTGCTCCATTTACAAGTGCCTGCATAGGAGAAAAGCAGACATTTGTGGTGCCACAGAAGGAAATAGCTTGTCTGGAGTAAACAAGACAAAGCAAAACCCAGGTCCCATAGGGCTGGAGCATGACTGTTTCCGGGTCTATAACGAAAGAAGTGCCAATGCTCTCTACCTGTCTCCTAAGCCACACTTGCTCCCTCAAAGTCACAGTCTAACTTCCGGTGCTGGCCATGGGGATGCAGCTAGTCCCTGGGGAATAAGCCATCAGGTTGTCAAGGGACCTCCAGATTCCTATCTCTTCCATTCTGGAAAATACATTTCATTCCCTTCAACAAAAGCTTCCTATGGACAGAGATCATCAGAAAGGATGCTGCATGACTCTCTTCTCCTTGCAAAGGCTTCATGAGAGAACTCTATTCACGGTGATATTAGAGTTGACCTTCTTGAAAGAGGCCTCCTGAGACAACTTCCAGGCTCCATCCTGTGTTCTGTTTGTGTGGAGAGCTGCCTGCAGCCGTGCCTTGCATTCTCCCTGCATGAAAAGATAGTGCTGGCTTCTGCCCTCCACCTTCCACATGGTGAGTGTGCTCAGTGACAAATATTTCCATATATGGCTAGGCTGAGGATCTGGCTTGCTTCCATGTACCTGGGCCTATTGGTAGTACCTACGTGGCATACTAGGGTTGGCTGCCCAGAGGCTATTTAGGCTGCGGGGCGGGTTTTCCCCATGGAAGCAGAATGAGAGATAAGATGTAGGAAGTCAGTCAGTACCAGTCATAAGTAAGTAAGTCAGAAGTCAGAATTCAAGGTTCCTGAATAAAACTGCTGAAAGAAAAGCCTGTGTGTCACATCTTCCTTGCGGGACGAGGTTGTGTGCAACATGTTTGTGTATATTTTTGAATGGAGTCTGACTGTGTAGTCCATGTTGACAATACCTTATGGTTCATCATTGTGCTTCCCTCCCTCCTTCCTTCCTTCCTTCATCCCTTCCTTCCTTCAAAACAGGATCTTAATGACGTCACTTGCCTAAAACTTGTCTTGTAGTCCAGGATGGCTTTGAACTCATAGAGATCTGTCTGCTTCTACCTCCTGAGTGTACAGATAAAAGGCATGTATCATTCTGCCCAGTTTTTATGATAGGTTTCTTGAATGAAAGCATCCAGTTGAGGTCTTCCAGAAAGGGTCCTTTCCTTGTAGATGTCATGGGTTCAATACCATATCCAAGTTGAACCAGTGCCCACAGGATAAAAAAGAAACCATACACCATCCACTCTCTCTTCAAGGGTGCATTGGATTTGCTGTGTGTACTTGAACACCTGTAATACCTCAACACTAAGAGCCATGTTGTGGCTACAGGAAATACCCAGCCTGCAGGAAACTGTTCTGTTTTGAATTAAAAACAGATTTATTTATTTTATTACATATGTGGGTAGTTTGTCTTCATGTTTTTATGTATACTACATTTGTGCCTGGTGCCTACAGAGTTGAGAAGGCAGCATCAGAACCTCTGGAACTGGAGTTTATAGAGGGTTCTGAGCCACCATGTGGTACTGGGAACCAAATCTAGACCCTGCTCAAGAGAGACAAGTGTGCTTAACTGCTAAATAATCTCCTCAGCACCCATTCTTCTAACCGTTGACTGGAGGCTCATGTACTGACATCCTTTCACTGTTGGCTTTGGAATATTTTGTTCTTAAATTGGACATATTTATGAGGAGGCAATGCTTGGTGCTTTGCAAAAGAATGCAATAGAGGACTCTATATTTTAACTCATATGTTAGTGTCTTCGTGGCAAGAGATCTGAAAACTACATTTGTTATTTTGAAATAATGTAGCAATTAAAATGCAGTCAGGATCTTATGCAAAGAAGACTGTCACCTAAATGTTCTATCCTGTTGTCACATTGTAGCTCTGGACATGTTTCTGAGTAAATCAGTTTTGTCACTATGAAAAAGTATCCCAGAGATCCACCAAGAAAGAGTAAAGGAAGGGTCTTTTGCTTCATGGTTCCGGAGGTTTCAGCCTAGGAAGATTGGCTGATCTTCCATCTGGCCTCTGGAAGGAAGGAAGAATGTCCAGGCAGTGATGGATAAAAGCATGTAGCATAACACACTGATTAACCCATGAGAAGGAAGCAGAAAGGAAGAGGAGAAGAATGGGGTCCCACTCTCTCATACCTCCAATGGCCTGAGGACCTTATGTGCCAGGCGCACGTGCTGAAGTCAGGGAGCAAGCCTGGTGTCAGCCCTCACTTCTATCTTGGTGTTGTCTCTCCATCATGTGTGTGGTGCTAGATGGAATTCCCAGTTTCCTAGTGTGCTCTTGCATCCCCCTGCTCATCTCTTTCAATACAGTTTTACAAGGGCTCTGGAAATTCCAACTCAGGACCTTACAATTGTGTGGCAAGTGCTTTGACCCAGGGAGTCATGCCCACAGCAAGTCTAATAATTATTTAATTAATATTAAATGATAATTATTAATGTTAAATGTATATGAGTATGTGTGTGCATATGCATATGTAGGGTATGTGTGGAGAGCACTTGTGTGGAAGTCAGAGGACATTTTGTGGGGTTGGTCCTCTGCCTCCACCTTTATGTGGGACCCAGTCATTGAACACGGGCCTTGAGGCTTGTGCCCCAATTATTGTACTCATTAAGCCATTTTGCCACTTCCCCAATTTTGTTATTTTTTACCTCCTAGACATTATGAGAAGCAAGTAAAGCAGAGATCAATATCACTTGTTTTATATAATATGTTTAGGTGTTAAGCCAGTTCCCCATGAGACCTGAGCCAGAACTCGGGCTTCCTGAGTGATGCAGATGGCTGCGTAGGCGTAGCTGCACTGAATGCTGATCACACTATTCCTCATGTTAGGCAGTATCAACTCGGGAAAGGAGCTCAGGTAATTCTGCCCCTCCCAGAGGACAGACACACTTTGTGCTTTTCTGAAATCCCTAAATAATTCTACGTTTTGCACTGACATCTCCTGAACCCCCAGAACAATGAGAAAGAATGTCCTGTCATAGTGTAAGACAGGCTTTGTTCCTTAAGTCAGTCAGCATCACAGAGGCATTTTTGAGACACTACAGATATCCATATCATCTCCTCCGGGGCTGAGAGCCTCCTGGTCCCACAGTCTGTTCATTGACTTGGAATAGAAGAATAAGTTTGCTGAGTTTCACAAGAACTCTGAGCTCTGTAAGGAGTTACAACCTGGGCTTCAGGAGTCCTGGTCCAATAGTGGGGTTACACTTAACAGAGCTGCTTAGCTGAGTGAGGGAAAATGAAGTGTGAGGCACTGTGCTCCTATGAACAGGTGAAAAGACCAGACTGGACCTGCTTCGCCAGCTTGTGAGGCCAGCTGTTTCATGAGTGTGCCTTAGGACCAGTCCAGAAGCCACAGTTAATGCAAGGCTGAGCGTTCCTGATGTCCAAATCCAAAATGCTCAAAACGGAAAAATTTAGAGCTTCGAAAAGATGTCATGGATGCTATCCACATCATGGAAAAACCTAGTTTTGTCCACAGACTGCTACTAATTTTCTTTTGTTGCTGGTATTGTTTTTGTTTATTTAAAAGACAGGATTTCTCTATGGTTGTCCCTATATTTGATATGCTGATCAAGCTAAAATGCCTGGCATCTGTCACCCCAGCACCTTCTGCACACCATTTTCAAAATCCTATTGCTTTTCATCTGTATGATGTGCTAAATGACCCTCGTGATACATCTCTCTCCCTAACTGGCTGTAACTGCTTTAGGAAATTAAGCTGATTGCATGCATTTCTGTGTGCTCAGCTCCTGAACAGGAAGAGCGAGAGAGGCATTAAGTGTCTATGTATGACCCAAGACACACAGAAAGTCAAGGAGGAAAAGAAGAGAAATAATCAGTATGTCTCCATGCAGCACATGAGCCAAAAATCACACCCCCGAGTCTTGAACAGGACTCACATTAAGGGGTGGCTCTGCTGGGAACTATCTTATAAACCAACACAGAGGAGGCCATCAAGAAGCCAGTGACTGGAACGCGTAAGGATGGGTGTGAGATCAGTCGTAGGGAGAGGACACAGCAATTGGGACAAAGCAAAGCAGGTGTCAGTTGACATAGTTTGGGGACAAAAAGTGAGCATCTCTAGATCACCTCTAGGAGAAAGTAAAACTTGGAGATGGGAGTGACTGGAGTGACTAATGATGCTGTAAGCAAGCCAGAGCTCTGGGCTGGCCTCTACTGCCCATAAGCAAAAATCTGCATCAACCCTTCAACCACTGATTAATTCAGGGACCGCCCAGTCAGATTAAAGATTAGAGGATGTATGTCACTCTGTGTGTGTGTGTGTGTGTGTGTGTGTGTAGTCCTGAGGTGCAAGGTGCAAGAGGTTATAGGGGGGAAAAGGGAATTAAGCTGGCAATGAAACAGGAAATATAGTCATTTACAATTTAATTTCTGAGATAATATGGGCCTTGCATGAGAGATGTCCCTAAAAGTCATCTGGCTTTGTCTTCAGCTTCACATTTTATTTGGATGATTTTCTTTTCTGTGTTTTTAACTGGATTAAATTGAATTTAAATAACAGTCTTAGGTAATGGGTTTCTGGGTAAATGGGAGTATGGTAGGGTTCAAGTTCCATTTGGGGGTCTTCTTTCACAATTATGCTGTGCAAATAAATGTAACAATCATTAACATTAGCTGAAAATGGCCATTCACAATGACTCTGGCACTGTGAGACCTTCACAGATCATTTAGAGGCCAGCTCCATGCTGAAATTTCAGATTATGGCTGGGTAAATGCTTTTTCCACTTCAGGGGTTTGCATTTTATATATTTTTAACTATCAGAATAGACTTAAATATAACCATTAAATATACCAATGAGAGTTTAGTGAGATATTAACCCTGTCAGGCATATGGCTGCCAAGATTTTTTTCTCATTCTAGACTGCCTCCTTACTTCAAGGCTGGTATTTACTGTTGTTAAGAAGCTTTCAGTTTCATGTGATACCATTTTTTTAGCTATTGGTTTTAATGAGTGGCCTACCAGGATCCTGTTCACCAAGTCCTTTCCTGTGTCTACAAGTTCAATTCCATTCCCTGCTATCTCTTCTATTGGGTTCAGTTCTTATGTTGATGTCTTTGATGTCTTTGGTTTGAGCTATGTGCCCAAGTCCTTCCTCCCACAGTTCAGAAGTCATTATGAAAGACGGAGAAGAAAGATTGTCAGAGCCAAAAATAATGGATGACAACAAGCAAAGTAAGTGTTTTCTGGACATAGCAGGGCAGTTGCATATATGAACTCACAGTGGTTGTGACAGCATGACCAAGATCTGTACAAGCTCAAGCCAGACCAAATATTAGCATGGAGAAGGACAGATGAGAATGAAATCCCACTCCTAGGTGAGGTGACTGATAGCTGCTACCAGGAGAAAGTTAATTCTCTGTAAGGGTGTGTCCCCTGGTGGGTTTAACACGTTCCAGTGTATGACCACACATCTAAACGCCCTCAGTCATCACTAATGGGACTTGATTAGGTTAAAAGATACACTAAGAACACAGAGTTTTGTGGGTATGGAATGAAGAATGGATTTGGGAGATAGGAATTAAAATATTCAAAATACAATGCCTTTTTAAATTTAACACAGAGTTGGACAAGAATCTTCTTTTTGTCAAAATGTCTAAGAATGATTCCACAGAACATGAATATGTGCTATTTGCGGTTAGTACAGGATGACCCACTAGATGTGCCTAGAGTTAGGATGAGCAACACCACAGTGGCACTGTGGTTATGCATGCTCTCACAGGAACAATTTTTTTATTCAAAATGTTTACAACCTGGACTATTTTGAATTTCAAACTTTTAAAATCTTTTGCAATATTTGGATATAATATAATATCTCAGGACCTGGAATGAGACCCAAATCTAAGCAAGAAATTAATTTACATTTATATATACAACATACACAGCTTGAAGTCAATTCTAAGCAACATTTTTAATAAAGTTTGCATATGAATCCAAGCTTCATGGAGTGAGATTTTTCTATTTGTGCTAGGATGCTGATAAGAAAATATTTCCTAGTACTCAGTACTAGTGCTCAGTCATCTCAAACTAGGTTTTTAGGTCAGAAGTGTTTGACCTGTGAATCCAAATGTGCTTTTTCCTAGTTATATGTGATGACACCACTTGATGCAAGTTCTGAAAACTGTATTTGGTGTTCTTGTCCTAGGAACAAGTACAATGTGGAGGTTAGGCATTCCTAGGCATGGCTACTGTGGGTGGCAAAATGGAGCATCATTACCTTCTGAGGGTATGGACGCTTGAACTTGACCTGCCTATTTTCTGATACCATGTCTGACTAGATACAATTAAAGACACCAAAACTCCACAGATTTAGGGATGTGTACATTTTAAGTAGATCCTCACATATTCTTAAAGAAGAGCCATGGCAGTCTGAATGTTTCTGAATGATATATGGACCCCAGCTTCATCCATAGGCCCATGCCTAGGTATGTCTTCCCCACCTCAGGACTGAATAAGAGCAGTATTTGTAACTTTTCTCATCTTCACAATACCTAGGGGTAAAACAGTTAAGGATGGAAGGGCTTATTTGGGGGTTACAGTTTGGGGGGTACAGCCTTTCATAGAGGGCAGGGAAAGAATAAAGACAGGAGCTTGAGGGAGCTAGTGACACCATGTCTGAAGATAGGAAGTATAGAGAGATGAGGTATTGTGCTCAGTCTCTTTATACTCAGACTTTATACCACATACCCCATAGAATGGTATTACCTACAGTTAAGGTCACTTTCCCATCATCTTTATTAACTCAGGCTAAAACTTTGCTTTGTTCCATAGGTAACTTTAGATCATGTCAACTTGATAGTATTTACATCATAAATACCAACTCATTCACCTCTTTAGAAAATACACATCAAATGTCCCAGTGCCAAGAGTATGTTTGGTATCAGAATAAAGCTGAAAACATTTTTGATAAGATGCCAGGCAGCATGGTACCTGGCTTCTTAAGCACCATCAAACACGAGCTTGATAGTCACTTATTTAAATAATTGCAGGAGCATTATATTAGCTGTGAAAATTATGTTACCTTGCAATAACCTCAAATTAACTGGGAATTACATTGATTTTTCACAGTCACGGTTAAAATTTGGTGTAGACCTGCTTCGTATTCACTCTAAGACTGATCTGAACTTGGCTCACATAACAGCTCCACTGGGCAGATTTCCTGCCAAGTCAAGCACATCATATCCAAGAGGAAGCTCTGGCTTTTCTTCCAGCAGCCCTGCTCCAGCTGAACTCCCAGACTGAGTCAGTGTGCACTGCCTCCAAGCCAGCTGCTAAAACCTAAAACCAAGGGCACTTCCCCAAATGCCTCGATTCTCCATCTCTCCCTATCACATACCATATCAAACTCACCTGTAAAGCTAATAATTTTTTTCAAAAACAGATTTGGAAATTGTATTCATGTTTCTCTGTGTTGATTCTATAGGCTTCCTCACCCCAGGGGCTTCCCAGCCATCACATACCCTAGATGCATGTTTTAAAAACTTTGATTTTTAAATTATATGTCTGTTGGTAGGTTTGTGTGTACAGGACTGCAAGTGCCCACATGCTCACAGAGGCTAGAGCTCTCTGGAGCTGCAGTTACAGGGGGCTAGGGTCCACCCGACATAGGTGCTGGCCACTGGAACCACACTCAGATCATCTGCCAAAGTAGTACCTTCTCTTAACCAATAAGCATCACTCCAATCCCTCAGGTGCAAAACAAGCCTTCTCCACTCTCTCTATGAGCAGCTTTTTTAATGACTCTCTATTGCACTTGGGATGAAGGCTAAAGTCAACGAAAGAGTAACAAAAACTGTCATTTGCAGTAGCATGGACAGAACTGGAGGGGATATTATGTTAAGTGAAATGAGCCCGGTACACAGATGCAAATACTACACATTTTCACTTAAGATAAACAGCTTGATTTTGTAGAAACAGAACATAGAATTGTGGGTACAAGAGGCTGGGAAACGGAAGAAGATGGGGTCAGAGGGATGTTAGTAACAGTCTCAATAGAGGAATGAGTCTTGAGGCTCCATAACCCAGCATTTCAGACACAAGGTTGTTCAATGGAGTATGGAAATCATAAAAATTCTGACAAAAGGAGAGGATTCTGGATGTTCAATAGCTACAAATTAATTCAGAAGAAATACATAACAAAAGTGAGGTACCTCTGGCAGCACTAGCCTGGGCTGCATGGCAGGACTCCACTCAGCCTTGGTTCTGAACATGTAACATGATGCACCGCACATGCCCGCATGCAATACTCACAGAGGTTGGCTGAGACACTAGGCTCCAACTTGGGACTGTTGTGTGCTATGAATTAGTGTCTTGCTTTTCTGCTTATACAGAAACATAATGGTTCCATCATCAAAGACTAAGGCTTTTTTTTTTTCTTTTTTTTTTCCCTTTATTTTGTATTTATTAAAAAAAAAAACACACAGTAAAAAGAATTTAAAATGTGGAAGAGTTAACAATAACTATATAGAGGATAAGAATGATAAGCATGGCTTATCAAGGGTAGACATACAAATAAGATTGCTACACCTATATTTTCTTTGTGTTCATCTTTCCCTCTGAATTTTTTTTTTTT
>PVIH01023327.1:0-25070 GCA_004025045.1 Sigmodon hispidus
TTATTACAAAAGTCACTTCAAGTCCTTATTAACACTGAAATGTACATAAACTCTCCCAATTATTATGTATTATATAGAGCCCTTTGTTGGAGGTAACTTCTTTGATGTTTTTGTATAATTTATCATCATAGAGAAAAACAGATAATTTTTGGAAGCCCCGTTATTGCTCAATACAGGGCTGCCTTTAAAAAATTATGAGAAGAGTTATTGAATATAGCATCTTAAATTTTGAAAAAAAATTCCAGATGAACTCATTGAAAGTGATTGCTTCATCACAGAGGGTAAAATATAAGCACACTCTGAAATGATAAACTTGAAGAGCAATTCTTCACTGATGAAAAGTATGTGGTTCTGAATTTATGCATCAATACATAACACCCACTGCATTAGAAAATGAAGGCACTGGTATGTAATCTGACTTAAGATTGAAGTGTTTTTACATTGTTTTGAGTTACACTATAATCTCAAAAGAAACTAGAAATACTAATTGATCACTAATACATCATTTATTGACTTACTATTTAGGTTAATAACTTTATCTTTAGTTAAAAGCAGTATATCCATGAAGAACACTTAATCCTAAATATACAGTACAAGTTGCATAATTTGCTAATGGTAACAATTCATGTTGAAAACATTAAATTCTTTATATATCTTAGAGATCAGTCCTCTATCACTTGTAGGGTTATTGAAAATCTTTTCCCATTCTGTAAGCTGTCGTTTTGTCCTATTGACTGTGTCCTTGGTCTTACAGAAGCTACTCAGTTTCAGGAGGTTCCACTTGTTGATTGTTGTTAGTAGTGTTTGCGCCACTGGAGTTATTTAGGAAGTGGTAAATTCGCTGGAGGGTATTTCCCACTTTATTTTCTATCAAGTTCAGATTGGCTGGGTTTATGTTGAGGTCTGAGATTCACTTGGATTTGAGTTTTGTGCAGGGTGATAGGCTTGGATCTATTCGCATTTTTCTACACACTACCATCCAGCTATGCCTCAAAACTTTGAACAACCCAATCAAAAAATGGGGTTCAGAACTAAAAAGGAAATTCTCAGCAGAATTACAAATGGCTGAATGGTACTTGAAAAAGTGCTCAACATCTTTAGCCATCAGAGAAACAAATCAAAAAAACTTTGAGATACCATGTCACACCTGTCAGATTGGCTAAGATAAAAGGCACAGATGACAGCCTATGTTGGAGAGGATGCAGAGCAAGGGTAACACTCCTCCATTGTTGGTGGAAATGTAAGCTTGTTCAGCCACTCTGGAATGCAGTATGTCAGTTTCTTGGAAAACTGGAAATCAGTTTCTCCAAGGATGCAGCAGTACCACTTCTGGGTGTATACCCTAAAGATGCACAGTCACACTCCAAAGGCATTAGCTCAACTATGTTCATAGCAGCAATATTTGTAATAGCAAGAACCTGGAAACAATCTAGATGCCACTCAACTGAGGAATTGATTAACAAACTGTGGTACATCTACACAATGGAGTACTACTCAGCAGTAAGAAAAAAATGATATCCTAAAATTCACAGGCAAATGGATGGATTTGGAGAATATCCTCCTGAGCAAGGTATCACAAATCCAGAAAGATAAGCAGGGAACATACTCACTCATTAGTGAACTCTAAACAAAAAAAGCAAAAAGCAAAATATGTTGAAGCTGCAAACCACAACCACTGAACTGCTTGGGATCTGAACCCCTTGGACTGGCACCTTGGATCCCACTCCTTCCAGTCTTGATGTTAGGGTGAGGAAATTGAATCTGCCAGGAGGGGATATTGAACTAAGCCATATTGGGACCTTGGTACCTCCTGCCCTTGCTGGAGAGGAGATAAAGAGATGTGGAGAAAAGAGAGTGACTGGAATGAGTGGAAGGGGGAAGGGAGGGTTGAGCATGGATATACACAGATAAAAAATATGACTTTATTCATAAAAAATAAATTATTAATTAATAAAGAATTTAAAACACAACCAGGCATGTTGCATGTGCTTTTAAGCTTATAACTGAATGAATTTTTCTTTCTTTTTATTATGAATAAAGTCTCCTTTTTGTCCATGTTTAAAATTATTAAATATATAATCTTGTTTTATTATAGAACTAACCCTATATCACAAAATATAAAACACAACAAAAAATTAATAAAATAATATTATAAGAAAATATTATTAATAAAACTAGAACTGTCAAATGTTATTTGATTGATTTTCCTAGTATAAGTAGTCTCTACCAAAGAACTGATTAATAATGTTTTAAATAGATATCTTCATTTTTAAAGAAACAATGGAGATAAGAAATGCTAACTGAATAAGATAAAATAAATATAATCATCAAGAAGTATGAATTAAAGGGGAAGACAGAAAGAATATATGCATAGTTAGAAATATATGAGTACTCTCAATATTAAAAGTCCTGACTCATGAGATGATGCAAGAACATCTCAAATTAGAGTGGGATTGTTTGACAAAAATGTGAGTTAGAGAGTCAATTCCCCAAAGAAATGATAAAGTCAGTGTAACAACCATAGTGATAAGAAAATATTATTGTTGAATTAGTGTGTCTAATTCAAGGGAGAGTGGAAAAGTCCCTTTGGCAACTATTATCCAGGGAATGGTATTAACCAAAGGTGAGGCCAAAGACACATCTATCACATACACTTTTGAAAGTACTTCCTAGCTAGTGAAATAAACAAAGCTCAGACTGAACAAAATTTTTAACTGTGAGTAATGATGCCTTTCTGTCTCTGGAAGAAATATTAGCACAAAATTTGTGAATCAAACATACAAGTCTATAATTTATTATAGGCTAAACAGTATTTTTTAAATAATGTGATTGATTTAAAGAAATCTTACTTATAGTAGTTCTAAGAAGATACATAAATTTCTAACAGTATCACATAATAGTTTTTGAAATATATCTTTTATCAGGGTTTGACTGGTAGCAATTAGTTCATATAAGGATTCATCAACTATCTGAGAGTAAATGGGTCAGAAAAGGGGTTCTGCTGACTGAAAAAGTTGTTTAATTCTTGATTAGTTCGTCTTGCTTAAGGTAATAACATTAAGTGTGGATGATGCACATATGTGTTATGGCATGTTTTAAAGTGTCATTTAAGTATCACAGCCCTAGTCTCATTAGTAATATTATGTACTATTAATAGTAGGTACATTTATCATTCACATTTTAAAGATAAGGAAACAAATGACTAATATATATGTTCAATGTATGTGACCAGCCAGAAAGTAGTGAGAGGTTGTTATTACAGTATATGTTTCTTTCCAGAGTTCAATACCCAGTGCTTATAAAAACATTTTTAATCAAACTTCCAGGGTTTCTGTTCTTAATCCTTTAAAACATTGATAATGTATTAGCTATTTGAGCCCAGAACATAACTTAATATACTATATTAAGTAAATCAGTTGTGATTATAATGTTATCATGTGAGACACCTTGTTTCTTATAAACACATTTTATAATCCTCAGCTTTTCCTTCTTCACTTTCCATTGAATTTTAAAGCTTACTTTTAGGTCAACAAAGAACCCAGTAAACTATGTCATCTCATCTCCTCATGAGAACATAATGAAACAATGGGAGGGTGTTGATCTTTCTATAATGGGAAAATAAAAGAGGTTTTGTAAGTGGATTGAGGGCAAAATAAGGATGGGAACATGAGCAATATGATTGGGGTGGAGCTAGGGAGGTAGTATTAAAAGAGATGACTGAAGGTCTGGAGGGTGACATTTTGGAGTCAGGTTAAAAACCTGGCAAAAGGGAATCTCCCAGAAATTTATAAGGATAACCCCAGCTAAGACTCATAACAATGAGAATATATGAAGCTGAAGTGGCCATCTCCTGTGACCAAGTAAGACTTCAAGTGGAGGAAGTGGGAAACCATCCCAGCTGTGTAACATTAACATACAATTTGTCCTGCCTATAGGGTATTCTAGGGGTAAGAGTGTCCTTGCGAATAAGGGGGTAACTAATGACTGGTCTATCCTAAAATTCATAGAGGAGTGTAGGCCTACCCCTGACTCTGCCAGGATCACCAGAACCCACAGGCTGGATAACCCAGAAACCTAGAATAAAAACAAACATGACTAGAGAAAAAAGAATTGTCAATAAAATGATGTCTTGTGATATTCTGCTATACTCATAGATTGGTGCATAACCCTGTTGTCATCAGAGAGTCTTTATTTAACAAGTTATGGAAATAGCCAAACAGTGGGCAGAGTTTGGATAATTCTGCAAAAGAGAGGGAAAAAAGATTGTAGGATACATAGGGGTTAAGAACACCTCAAAATACTCACAGAATATACTAACCAGGGTGTATAGGGGCTCACAGACACTGAAATGCAATCTGGGAGCCATCGTGGGACTGACCTAGACACTCTGTATATAAGCTACAGTTGTGTAGCTTGGCCCTCTTGTGGAACTCCTAACAATGGGAACAGGGGCTGGCTCTGACTCTTTCTTGGCTTTTGGAACCCCACTCCGCAGCATACTAGTTTGCCTTGCCCAGCCTTATTACATGGGGTGGTGCTTAGTCTTATTGTAATTTGATATGACATGCTTTATTGATATTCATAAAAGACCTGCTGCTGCTAGACAAAAATGGAGAAGTAGGGAATTGAGTAGTAAAAGCAGAAAGGAATGGTGGGAGGGACTGGAAGAAGAGGGAGAGGCAATAGCAGCCACAATCTAATTATATATATATATATATATATATATATATATATATATATATATATATATGGGACAAAAGGTATTGAATGGTTTTGATATGGCTTTGAATGGTAGACATTTTCAATGTTCAGATCCTCTACCCTGTTCATTTTCTTGTTTTATTATAATATCTTCCACATGTGGATCATGATTTTTCTGGTGTCTAATGAATGAAAGGTATTATTTTTTTCAATCATAGGGTAGAAAACTTTAGCACTGATATATTGATTGCTCTTGTATGATAATAAAACCATTCAAAAAGGGCTTTTTTGAACTTTTCTCTTGTTGACCATAAGCTAACTATAACACTGGATACAAACAGTCTTGAGAACTAATGTTATGAGATAAAAGAAAGAAAACAAACATGTGAATGTGTCAACCTAGACATTTATTAGAAAAAAATAAATTAAAAGCTAGGCACCAATAGGAAATCAAGAGGGATTTCACAGGCCGATAGCAGCTATATATATATTAGAGGAACACTGACATCACTGGTCATTCTTTGTTTACTTTTATTTTATTTTATTTTATTTTTATTATGAATAAAGTCACATTTTGGCGACAAATAGTTTATTTTAGCTTCCTGATCCAGAGATAATATGTGGTGATATTATTCTATATTTAATAAAAATAGTCTGGAATATCAGAGAGACAGGGAAAAAACCACAGCCAATTCTCACCCAGCCAACTCTTCAGGCCCATCTTCCTGAATCTTCTGAAAAGGGAAGTGGCAGGGAAAGCTGAACTCCTCCCTATTCTTCTTCTGCCCAGCTATCTTATAAAGTCACATTTTCTATCTGTGTATGTCCTTATTTAAAGTCCCTTCCCCCTTCCACTCCCACAGGTCATTCTCTCTTCTCCACATCTCCCCATCTTCTCCCTACCATGGGCAGGAGGTCGGAAGGTCCCAAGGTCCCAATGTCCCATTGTGTCAATATTGCTCACTTCAGCCTCCACTCCTGGCAGATCCAGTTTTCTTCCCCCAACATCAAGACTGGGTTAGGTGTTCCTCCAGGGGGAGTGGGATCCAAGGTGTCAGTTCAAGGTGGTTCAGATCCCAACCTGTTCAGGGGTTGTGGTTTGCAGCTTGGGCATGCTTTGCTTTTCGCTTTTGCTTTTTGTTTGTTTGTTTGTTTAGAGTCCACTAATGAGTGAGTACATCCCCTGCTTTTCTTTCTGGGTTTGAGATACCTTGCTCAGGAGGATAGTCCCCAAATCCATCCATTTGCCTGCAAACTTTAGGGTATCATTTTTTTCTTACTGCTGAGTAGCATTCCATTGTGTAGATGTACTACAGTTTGTTAATCCATTCTTCAGTTGAGGGGAATCTAGATTGTTTCCAGGTTCTTGCTATTACAAATATTGCTGCTATGAACATAGTTGAGCTAATACATTTGGAGTGTGAATATGCATCTTTAGGATATACATGCAGTAGTGGCATTGCTGGATCCTTGGGGAGATTAATTCCCAGTTTTCTGAGAAACTGCCATTCTGCATTCCAGAACCATCTGGAGGAGTGTTCCCCTTGCTCTGCAACCACTCCAGCATAGGCTGTTATCTGTGTCTTTTATCTTAGCCAATCTGACAGGTGTAAGGTGGTATCTCAAAGTTGTTTTGATATGCATTTCTCTGATGGCTAAAGATGTTGAATGCTTTTTCAAGTGCATTTCAGCCATTTGTAATTCTTCCACTGAGAATCCCTTTTTAGTTTTGAACCCCATTTTTTGATTGGGTTATTCAAGGGTTTGGGCTCTATTTTCATTATATTTCACATTTCCACTCCATCAGAGAGTATTCCAGTCACCATTTTATTATTCCTCCCAATGGCTCTGCTTTCTGGAATTACTGGGAAAAATCTATGAAATAATATAATATTTAAAGGGATATATACACTATATTAATAAATTTTGTCAACTATTATGATCACACATTTGAGGCATGTTATTGAAATCAATAGCATTTCTTATATAGCTTTTCCATATGCTATCTGCATTGTGAGCCAAACATTTATGCTTTAGACTATCCCAAGTATTGCTTAATCTTTAACAATTTTTATAAATATTAACTGCTCTGATAGTAGCAAGAAAATGTTTTTCTGTTTGTAGAGCTCAAAGCAAATTTGCATTACAGTTAGGTAATATTTCATAAGTAAGAACTTGAAACCTGATGCTTAGTTGGAAGATTCTTTGGTGGTGATAAAAGACAAAACCATTACTATGGAGCTAGAGTGATGGCTCAGCAATTAAAAGCACTTGTTGCTGTCACAAATGACATGGATTCAGTGTTCCTTTTTCAGAACTTACATGTTATGGTTCACATCTACCCACAATCTCCAGATTCAGTGAGCCCATCAATATTTTCTGACCTCCATGGTCACCAGGAACACATAAGGTACACATACATATATGTAGGCAAAACATCCATAGCCATAAATAAATAAATCTAAATAAAAATCATTAGTGGAAGGAACAATGTGGGGAAATGTTGTATGGCTATTACACTGTGAGTGAAACAGTTATTCCTCAGACTATCCCAATATTGTTTAATTTTCAAACATTCATATATAAATTTAGAAATTAGAGTCTTCAAAAATGTCATAGTTAGGAGGATAGGAAATTATTATATACAATTATTTGGAATAATAATTACATTGGCACAATAACTTAGATTCTATTAACCCATATGTCCACACATTTTCTTTGGTTATTTTGCAGAAAGTAAAATACGTAATGTGAACTTTAAAATGGAATATGAACCAATACTGATTGAGATATTGACTGGAATTTTTTTTATTGTTAAATATATATAGCTAACAAGAATTTATTTTTGACATGTACCAATGTCTTTGATGTTCTACTTTATATCTGCCCAGCTCACTTCTAAACAAACTTGAAACCTTATTTGTTCCTAATAATATGACAACATCACATTTATGTGACTGTTCTCACTGTTTGTCCATTAGAGAAGTCTGTCTGAAAGTATAGTAGCTTGCATAGTTGGCTTTCGATGAAATTTTTAAAGTATCTGGGACTTATTTTTGCAGGAACCACACTTGACTAATGTTTGTGGCAGATAATAGTTAAATATTTCATCTTGAGCTTGTGGCTGGAGAGGGAGACGGAGGCCGCAGCTCAGGGAAAGTGAGGCTGCAGTAGAGGTGGCAGGAAGATGTCGGGCGAAGACGAGCAGCAGGAGCAAACTATCGCCGAGGACCTGGTCGTGACCAAGGGTACTTCGGTCTTTGGTGGATGCTTCCAGCTCAGGTGTGTCTGTACTGAGCCTGTGTGAGAAAGGTGATGCCATGATTATGGAAGAGACAGGGAAAATCTTCAAGAAAGAAAAGGAAATGAAGAAAGATATTGCCTTTCCTACCAGCATTTCGGTAAATAACTGTGTATGTCACTTCTCCCCCTAGAAGAGTGACCAGGACTATATATTCAAGGAAGGTGACTTGGTAAAAATTGACCTTGGTGTCCATGTGGATGGCTTCATTGCTAATGTGGCTCACACTTTTGTAATTGGTGAAGCTCAGGGGACCCAGGTAACAGGGCGGAAAGCAGATGTCATTAAGGCTGCTCATCTTTGTGCAGAAGCTGCCTTACGATTGGTCAAGCCTGGAAACCAGAACACACAAGTGACAGAAGCCTGGAACAAAGTTGCTTACTCGTTTAACTGCACACCAATAGAAGGTATGCTGTCACACCAGCTGAAGCAGCATGTGATTGATGGAGAGAAAACCATTATCCAGAACCCGACAGACCAGCAGAAGAAGGACCATGAAAAGGCTGAATTTGAGGTACATGAAGTTTATGCTGTAGATGTCCTCGTCAGCTCAGGAGAAGGCAAGGCCAAAGATGCAGGACAGAGAACCACCATTTACAAACGAGACCCCTCTAAACAATACGGCCTGAAAATGAAAACTTCACGTGCCTTTTTCAGTGAGGTGGAGAGGCGTTTTGATGCCATGCCATTTACTTTAAGAGCATTTGAAGATGAGAAGAAGGCTCGAATGGGTGTGGTAGAGGGTGCCAAGCATGAGTTACTACAGCCATTTAATGTTCTCTATGAGAAGGAGGGTGAATTTGTTGCCCAGTTTAAATTTACAGTCCTACTCATGCCCAATGGCCCTATGCGGATAACCAGTGGTCCCTTTGAGCCTGACCTGTACAAGTCTGAGATGGAAGTCCAGGATGCAGAGTTAAAGGCTCTTCTCCAAAGTTCTGCAAGTCGAAAAACCCAGAAAAAGAAGAAAAAGAAGGCCTCCAAGACTGCAGAAAATGCCACCAGTGGAGAAACATTAGAAGAGAATGGAGCTGGGGATTGAGGTGGGTCCCATTCCCTGGCTTGTCATTCCTGCCTCATCCCCTTCCCACCGCACCCCAGGCAGGCTCTGTGAAGTGCAGCGTCTTCTCCACCCAAGACCACAGCAGAGCAGGGTCTTCTGCCCTCATCCCCGTTCCGTTCCTCCACCCACTCACCCACTCTTCCAACAAAAATCCAGCTCCAACTGACTCTGGTCTTGGGAGGCCAGGCTTCCCAGCCGCTGAAGACTACTTTCAGTAGAAAAAGAAATTGAATAATAAAATCAAGAGTCAAAAAAAAATTTCATCTTACTCTTTCCTTTGAGGGAGAAATTCTGAACCACAGTGCTCAACATAAAAATTAAGATCCTTGCCAACATGACTTAAACTTAGTTGCCCACCTTTATTGCCACCTTATTAAAACCTTCTATGAAATTGTTCCTTTTATTAATGATCTTCTCAAATATATGTCAGAAACTTTTTATCCTCAGCAGCAGCATCAATGGCAACAGCATTATTATCATTACTATTATTATTTTATCACAAATAAACTACTTGTACACCTATCTCCTTTTATCACCTGATATACATTTGAAGAAAACAAAACTTAGATTGACAGTTCATAACACACAATTTCCAATTCTAATTATACAATGATATCTAGTCCACAAAAATAACATTAATGGCTTCTGAATAAAAATGGAAATAACTGTTTTAAATGTTTTGAAGAGGACTGTCATCCCTCCTTCAGGACAAGCCAGAGTCTTCCACTGCCTGAATCCAGGCCTGGAGACAGGGTACAGATTTGGTGTGACACACCTTGCTCAGACCATGGTTTGGGAGCAGCAGAGCTCTTGAGCACACATCTGAGAGATCAGAGGTAAGGGTCATCCATCTGCCAGGCTAAGCAGGAGACTTTCCCTGTCTGAATCCAGGCCCAGAGACAAAGAATCAATGAAGCAAAGAGTTGGTTCTTGGAGAAAGTCAATGAGACAGATAAACCCTTATCCAAACTAACCAAAAAGCAGAGAGATAATATTCAAATTAACAAAATCTGAAATGAAAAGGGGAATATAACAACAGAACTCTGGGAAATTCAGAGAATTAACAGGTCATATTTTGAAAATCTATACTCCATAAAAGTGGAAAATCTAGAAGACATGCACAGCTTTCTGGACAGGCATTCCTTAACAAAATTAAATCAAGATCAGATTAAATATAAAACAGAACTATAACCCCAAAGGAAATTGAAATTGTCATTAAAAGTCTTCCCCTCCCCCAGAAAAATCCCAGGCCCAGATGGCTTCAGTGCAGGGTTCTACCAGACATTCAAAGAAAAATAATACCAATATTCCTCGAACTGTTGCATGCAATAGAAACTGAAGGAATATTGCCAAACTCTTTTTATGAGGCCAAAATAATCCTGATACCCAACCCACTAAAATACTCAGCAAAGAAAGAGAATTGCAGACCAATTTCCCTCATGATTATTGATGCAAAAATTCTCAACAAAATTCTGTCAAACCATATACAACAACATATAAAAAAGTCATTCACCATGATCAAGTAGGCTTCATCTCAGAAATGCAGGGATGGTTCAACATAAGAAAAACCATGAATGTCATCCACAATATAAACAAACTGAAGAGAAAAACAATCCCACATGATCATCTCCTTAGAGGCTGAAAAAGCCTTTAACAAAATCCACCACTCCTTTATGATAAAAGCCCTGGAGAGATCCAGAATAAAGGGAAAATACCTAAATATAATAACGGTTTACAAGAAGCTGATGGCCAATATCAAACTAAATGGAAAAACTCAAAGCAATGTCACTATAACAGGAACTAGACAAGGCTGTCCTCGCTCCCCTTATCTATTCAATATAGTTCTTGAAGTTTTAGCTAAAGCAATAAGAGAATGAAAGAAAATTAAGGGGACACAAATTAGAAAAGAAGAAGTGAAACTATCTCTATTTGAAGATGATATGATTGCATACATAAGTCACTCACAAAATTTTACAGATTATACATATATATGAAATTTCAATGAAAATGTGTCTTTTATACAGTAATAGATGTTTATGAATAAATAAAAAAGGTTTTGGAGGCAAAGTCTAAAATAAAATATGATTCCCAAGAGGAGGATATTATTTACTTTCTTTGTTAACATTTTGAATTTTTTCTACATTTCATTAGTAGAGTACATTAGTGCCTACTTAGACAAATTTGATAGTTGGCTTTATGCCTGAATGTGCTTTAACCTCTTTCGATCCTAATTGCCTATTTTTAGCATGTTAAGTTACACTTTTTTGCTAACTAAAGCTTGGAAACTGTTAACATTTTAATTAAGTGATCTATAACCACCCCACCCAAAACTCTTGGGAAGATTCTGAAACATGTTGAACTCTATAATCCATAAAAGTAATTATTTTAGATAGTAAGTTAGTAACAATGCTATATCAGAGTCTCAGCAAGCAAAAGAGTTAAATATGTCTAATTTATCTCTATAACTATAGTTCTTAATACAGTGAATTTAAGTTACATCTTTCTCAATAGAATATTCCAGAGTGAATGGTCAAAAATACAGCCTCTATGTAGACAATTTTTGTATTTCTAATATAGATTTTTGATGAAAAAAATGCTACCCAGAAAAGAGCAATTCTAAAGTGAAAATACTGCCATGAACCTATCTTCAATGTGAAGTTACAAAACCAAAACACTACACTTTTCTGTTACATGTCTCTATATGAGAAATAGAAAGCAAGATGAAACAGAAAAGTTATAAAACAAACACGATATACTTTAAAATAAGCTATTTACTCATGGACTTATCTAAGCTGACTACTCTCTGTCATTTCACAAGAGTTGTAGAAAACACAGAAGACTTAAGGGCAAACTGTTTATGAGAAAAATTATTATGCAGAGTTGGTATAAAAGTGAGTTTAGAAACATTTATATTTATAGAAATTAAAATGGTGAAATAAAGGAAACATCATCATTGATAATTGGTGCAAATGGCATTGAATATCTTGGAATAGCTATAACCAAGGAAGTAACAGATCTATTTAATAAAAACTTTAAATCACTGAAGAAAGAAATTGAAGAAGATATCAGTAAATGGAAAGATCTCCCATTTTCCTGCATAGGTAGGATCAACATAGTAAAAATGTCAATCCTACCAAAAGGAAACTACAGATTCAATGCAATTCCCATCAAAATCTCAACATTATTTTTTACAGACCTGGAAAGAGCAATACTCAATTTCATTTGGAATAGCAGGAAAACCAGAACTGACAAAACAATTCTGCTCAACAAAAGAACCTCAAAACTCAAATCCAAGTGGATCAAGGATCTCAAATCAATCCCCGCCACACTGAACTTGATAGAACAGAAAGTGGGAAATACCCTCCAACGCATTGGCACAGGTTACCACTTCCTGAATATAACACCAGTAGCACAGACACTAAGAACAACAATCAATATGTGGGACCTTCTGAAATTGTGAAACCTCTGTAAAGCCAAGGACACAGTCAGTAGGACAAAAAGGCAGCCTACAGAATGGAAAAAAAAAATTCACCAACCCTACAAGTGACAGAAGACTGATTTCTAAAATATAGAGGGAACTCAAGAAACTAGAGCCCGAAGCCTTAAATAACTAAATTAAAAATGAGTTTCAGAATTAAAGGGGAATTCTCAGAAAAAGAATTACAAATGGCTAAAAAATACTTGGAAAAGGGTTCAACATCTTTAGCCATCAGAGAAACGAAAATCAAAACAACTTTGAGATTCCACCTTTCACCTGTCAGAATGGCTAAGATAAAAGACTCAGATGACAGCCTGTGCTGGAGAGGTTGCAGAGCAAGGGGAACAATCCTCTATTGTTGGTGGGAGTGTCAGCTTGTTTCGCCACTCTGGCGTGTATGGCAGTTTCTCAGAAAACTGGGAATCAATCTTCCCAAGGATGCAGCAATACCACTAATGGGCATATACCATAAAGATACACATTTTCACCCCAAAAGCATTAGCTCAACTATGTACATAGCAGAAGTATTTGTAAAAGCAAGAACATGGAAAAAAACCTCAGTGTCCCTCAACTGAACAGTGGATTAACAAGCTGTGGTACATCTACACAATGAAGTACTACTCAGCAATAAGAAAAAAATCATATCCTAAAATTTGCAGACAAATGGATGTATTTGGAGAATATCCTCCTGAGTGAGGTTTCACAAACACACAGAAGTAAGCAGAGGTTGTCCTTACTCATTAGTGGACTTTAAATAAAAAGCAAATGATACCTTAGCTGCAAACAACAACGACTGAACAGCTTTTGATCCAAAGCAACTTGGACTGGCACTTTGGAGTCCATTCCCTCCAGAGGAACACCTAATCTAGTCTTGATGTTGGAGTGAGAAAAGCAGATCTGCTTGGAGTGAATGCTGAACTAAGCCACCTTGGGACCTTGGGACTTCCTGCCCTTCCTGGGGAGGAGATGAGGAGATGGGGAGAAGAAAGAGTGACTGGGACAGGCAGGAGGGGCAAGGGAGCTTGAACAAGGGGATACATCGATAAAAATGAGACTTTGGGGCTGGAGAGATGGCTCAGCGATTAAGAATGCTGGCTGCTATTCCAGAGGACCAGGGTTTGGTTCCCAGCACCCTCATGGCAGCTCACTGCTATATGTAGTTCCAGTTCACAGTTCCAGGCAAACACCAAGCCAATTAAAATAAATAAATAAAGGTTTTTTTTAAATGAGACTTTATTAAAAAAGAAATTAAAAAAGAAATTAAAATGGTTATAAAGTCACTACAAATTATCATCTCATCATCTCATGAGGTGTGTGCATAAAATAAAATTTATTGCTGATTTAAAAATAGATGCTAGGTTCATTTTGAATTTGATATTGTTCTCAATGTAGCTATAGGAATCAAATATCAAAAACATAAGGATTAAGGATTTTTTTGTTGCAGAATTGTCTATATAGCCAATCCATTGTGCCAATGAAACAATCTTGGATCAAAGGATTGATTGGGTGACCTGGATTAGCCATAAAGTTTTTGAAGGATTTAGAAAGAAGAAAGAGGGGACAGGAAGGAGAAGGATACATTCCAGAGATTTTCCTCTTTTGGAGGTTCTGGAAAAAGTGGAGAGAGTGTCAGCCAGCTCTGTTGTCCTTGAACTTTTTATGTCTTTATCTCAATTTCTGAATCCTGAGATTTTTATTATACTAAAAATATTAGGTAATCATTACATTTGGAAGCCTCACTTTCCAAATTAGGCGTGTTTTGATAATAATGGAATTTAATTCTTTTTATATTTGTTATTATTTTTCCATATATCTTACATACCAACTGATATTTATTTGATGTGAGATGTCTTTCTGTACACTGTAGATTATCAATGGATAATAAGGAACCTCTCCAGCTTATAGTCAGGCAGAAAATCCAAGTATAGCTAAAGGGGAAGGATGGGGAGTCAAGGGATATAAGATCCAGCTGCCCAGGAAGCAAGATTTAATGGAATACAGGTAAACCATGACCCATGTGACAAGACAAATTAATAGAAATGGGTTGAGTAAAGATGCAATAGCTAACTAGCAATAAGACTAAGCCACAAGACAAACAGCTTGTAATTAATGTAAGCCTTGTCTTTGTGTAGGGTGCGGTTGCCCTTGCACAACTTGCCCGAACATTCTATTGCCACTTATGCTAATTAGGCATTGAGTAGTGACCAATCTGATGTGCTTATGCTAATTAGGCATCGAAAAGTGACCTATCCGATGTGATCCCCGAATATGCTAATGAGCCATTATTTTGGACCAATCACCAGCTATATGCTAATGGACATTACTTTGAACCAATCACCAGCTGTATGCTAATGAGGCATTATGTTGGGCACCAATCATGCGCCCCGGTTTCCCTATATAAGCAGGCTGCATCTCAGGCTCGGGGTCTTCTTTCCACCATTTTCAACTGAGCTGTACTCCAATAAAGTGTGATCTGAGAAGAATCTTGCATGTGGTGACTCGTCGTTCTGCAGGACAGAAAGCGGCTCTCCACAAGTGGTGCTGAAACCGGGAATCTTCGCGCCCTGCAGAGAAGACCGATTCAGAACTCAACACATGGAGTGGACCATCAGTGAGTAGTCCGTCCAGATATGGGCGTGCTCCTGGCAGGATTAGAGCCTGAAATCGTTGCTGTAGTTTTTTTCATCCTAGTTGTCCTGATTTTTCTTGCCTGTGTGTGGCTGCGGTGCCATCAACCCAGCAAGGAGTGCCTTCCCTGGCCGTGCGATAAATCAGACGTGTGTCCGATCTAATAAGCCGCTCGTAGATCAGAGCGCAAGATGGGGAACAAATTGTCTGCTGACCACACGACCGAGTTCCATAAACCTATTCAGGCCATATTAAATAGCTGAGGGCTAAAACTTTTCCGCAGAGCCATAAATCGGTTGCTGGAAAATATCGAAAGCAGTGCTCCATGGTTCGGGATGTCAGGCAGTTTGGCTATTCCATTGTGGGAAAAACTTGGCAGGGATCTAGAGAAAAGCAACATGGAGGGAACACTTTCCCGAGGCACCCTTCCGCTATGGCATATGATCTATTATTGCCTAAAGGATAGGAAATATGAGGACATTATTCAGCAAGGACGTAAGGCTCTCAGTATATGCCAGGATAGTGCCTCTGAAAATGGAGGTGCAGGGACTACAAAGGATAGGCCTAAGAAAAAGAAAAAAGAAAAGAAAAATTCAGCACTGGTGCCAGGACTGTTCCCAGTCCTAGATGAATTTAAAGATTTATATATATATATCAAGATGAGCTAGACCCTGAGGAGGAGGAGGAGGATGTAGAGGAGGCAGCTGCAGCCAATGAGCAAGAATGCTACAATCCTCTGCTGCTCAGTTGGTCACTGCCTTTCAATCCCGCAAAGGCTAGAGCTACTGCTCCCCCTCATTTAGGGAACAAGTTGGGATGTACATTCATCCCCCAGGAAGCGTGGTCTAGGGTACCCACAGCCTTCTCGGTGTTTGAGGATCCAGCCACATGTGGTCAATGTTATGAAGTAATCTACCATAAGATTATTAAAGATCTTGCAGAGGCAGCAAAAAGAGATGGTGTGGCTGCCAACTATACCATCATGTTGCTGCAGCGCCTTACACACAATGCTTTAACACCCACTGATTGGCAAGACATTGCCAGAGCCTGCTTAACTATGGGGCAATATTTAGACTGGAAGTCAGTTGTGACTGATCTGGCACATAGTCAGGCCAGAGAGAACGCTGCCAATGGGCAGCCAGCATGGAGTGCAGATATGCTGTTAGGGCAAGGACAATGGGTAAATAATCAGACAGCATATCCTGTGGAAGTTTATAATCAAATAAACACCATCAATATGAAGGCTTGGTGAGCCCTTCCCAATAAGGAGGAGGTCTCAGGGAACCTAACCAAAATAATACAGGGTAGCACAGAACCATTTTCTGACTTTGTAGCTCGAATGATTGATGGAGCAGGATGAATTTTTGGTTATGTGGAAACCTCACTGCCGCTAGTAAAGCAATTAGTTTATGAGCAGTGTACAAAAGAGTGTCATAGGGCTATCACCCTGCACAAAGGAAAGGACCTAGAATATTGGATGAAAATATGTTGAGAAATCGGAGGACCTTTGTCAAATGTGGGACTCACCACTGCTGTGATGGCTGCTTCTTGCAGTAATAAGGGTTCTAACAGCAGCAGGGTGTGTTTTTGATGCGGCAAGCCTGGACATATTAAAAGACAGTGCCTAGAGGCTGCCCCCATGACAAGGACAAAACCGCCTCAAGGAGTGAAGACTCCAGGGACATGTCCAAGATGTAAAAGGGGTAAACACTGGGCCAAAAAATGTAGGTCTATTAAAGACATTAATGGGCAACCCATTCAACCTGCTGCCCATGTAGCAGTTAGTCCAAAAAAAGGGGTAGTGGGCCCTTGGTCTCAGGGTCTGAAAATATTTGGGGCTCTTGAAGAAGTGAATTTCCAACCACTCAGGCCCCGCGATGAGCCATGTCAGGCTCTGCAGGGCTGGACCTCCATGCCACCTCCAGAATGGTACTAACAACAGGTATGGGAATACAACCCTTAGACACAGACATAAAAGGGACAGTTGGGCTAGTGTTAGGCCATTCCTCTTCCACCTTACGGGGACTCATTGTTATGCCTGGAGTTATTGATCCAGATTACACTGGAGTCATCAAAGTAATGTGTTAATCCCCTCGAGGGATAATTACCATAACCCCTGGTGATTGCATTGCACAACTATTAATCTTGCCCTCTTTCCATGACAATTACCCCACATACTCAGAAAAACAGGGATCCAAGGGCTTTGGATCCACCGGAGTTGATTTAGCTTTTTTGTCACTATCTCTTATTGACCACCCTATGCTTGATCTTATATTAGAAGGCAGAAAATTTCAAGGATTGGTAGATACTGGAGCAGATAGAAGTATAATTACAATTAGAGGTTGGCCACGATCATGGCCACTTCAAACATCTTCACAGACCTTGCAAGGTTTAGGTTACGCAGATGCCCCTAGAATTAGCTCTAAGGAATTGACATGGAAAATAGAGGACCAAAAGGGGAAGTTTCAGCCTTTGGTAGTTGAAGGACTGCCAATTAATCTATGGGGCAGGGATATCCAGAGTCAAATGAATCTTAAGCTTACTAATGATTATTCTGACACAGCAAAAAAATATCATGATTAGATCAGGGTTTGTTCCAAGCAAAGGGTTAGGACGTAATTTACAAGGCATCACCACTCCAATAGAGGCTCAAGGAAATGCCAATCGGCAAGGCTTGGGTTTTTCACAGGGATCACTGAGCCTATGATTCCTATCTCATGGATGACCACTGCACCTGTCTGGGTACCTCAGTGGCCTCCGTCGAAAGAAAAATTGGAAGCAGCCTCTATGTTGGTTCAGGAACAGTTACAGCTGGGGCACTTAGAGCCCTCGCAGTCTCCCTGGAATACTCCCATATTTGTTATCAGAAAGAAATCAGGAAAATGGTGCTTACTTCACAATCTGTGCACTATAAATCAACAAATGCAAGTCATGGGACCCATTCAGAGGGGTCTACCAGCTTTAACAGCTATTCCAAAGAACTGGTCTGTTGTAGCGGTAGATAATAAAGATGGTTTCTTTTCCATTCCCCTAAATAGTCAGGATAAGGAAAGATTTGCTTTTACTTTACCCTCTATTAATCATGAACACCTCGATAAGCGATATCAGTGGGTTGTTCTTCCTCAAGGTATGGCCAATAGTCCTACAATGTGTCAACTTTATGTAGACAGAGCTTTACAGCCAGTAAGAGATAAGTTTCCACGTGTTAGGATTGTACATTATATGGATGATATTTTGCTTGCAGCCCCTTCTATGGAATTGTTAGAATTAGCGTTAAGTTTGTTAACCAAGGAATTAAAAGATAAAGGTTTATTTATTGCTCTGGAGAAGATACAGCAGGGAGGAGCTATTGAATTTTTAGGAGCTATTATTCAGAATGCACATGTTAGACCACAAAAGGTAGAAATTAGGACTAATTGCTTAAGGACTTTAAATGATTTTCAAAAATTGCTTGGGGTTATAAATTGGATTTGGCCATATTTGAAATTAACTCGCTTTGAGCTTAAACCCTTATTTGACATTTTGGAAAGAAATCCAGATCTTAATTCTCCACGCCAGCTAACCCCAGAAGCTCAGATAGCACTTCAAAAGGTAGAGCAAGCAATTACTAAGACACAGTTGGTGCGCTGTGATGAATCCAAGCCCATTTGGATGTGTATTCTCCCCACTTTAGGTTTTCCAACTGGTGTTCTTTGGCAGAAGGGCCTCTACTGTGGATTCATACTAAATCTACAGGAATGAGAACCTTGTCCCACTATCCATCCATGATGGCTGAGGTTGCATTATTAGGCATTAAACAATCTATTACATCTTTTGCCAAGACACCTGATTGACTTATAGTCCCTTATACAAAAGAACAAGTAGAGATATTGGCTTCCACTACCTCAGAATGGGCTATATTGGTTTGTGCCTTTTCTGGTACAATTGATAATCATTTGCCCAAGAGTGAACTTTTAAGATTCATAGTTCAGCAGCCTGTGGTGTTTCCTCGGATCACAAGGGAGCAACCATTGAGCAATGCCTTAACCATCTACCTGGATGGGTCTAAGACTGGGAAAGGAGCCTACATGCTGCAAGGAGGCTTACCTGTAACTGTTGAGTGCCGTCCAAATGCTCCCCAAATATTAGAATACCAAGTAGTTTTAGAGGTCTTTAAATGTTTTCCTGAGTGTTTTAATTTGGTATCTGATTCATCATATGTGGTGAATGCTGTTAAAAATTTAGAAATTGTTTCCTATATTAAACCCTCTAGTATGGTAGCCTCACTTTTAGCAGGAATA
This sequence comes from Sigmodon hispidus, assembly GCA_004025045.1. Taxonomy (NCBI): domain Eukaryota; kingdom Metazoa; phylum Chordata; class Mammalia; order Rodentia; family Cricetidae; genus Sigmodon; species Sigmodon hispidus. The sequence continues at coordinate 19,452 of PVIH01023327.1, forward strand.
AGAGGTGAGATTTTGCATTGATCCAATCCTTTTTATATTACTCATATCCGAGCTCACTCTTTGTTACCTGGTCCTATGGCAAAAGCCAATGAACAAGTTGATCTGGCAATGTGCGCTTTTGTGGCATTGAACTCTGAAACAGAAGCGCGAGAGTTTCATAGCTTATACCATGTTTCATCTGCTGTTTTAAGAACTAAATTTAAAATTTCTAGGGAGATAGCTAGAAATATTGTGAAAAGCTGTTCTGCTTGTGTGCAATTCTTGCCTGCTCAGAAAATAGGGGTTAATCCCAGAGGCATTTTTCCACTTGAAATTTGGCAGATGGATGTTACCCATGTTCCATCCTTTGGAAAGTTTCAGTATGTGCATGTCTCCATTGATACATGTTCTAGGGTAATGCATGCTACACCTCTTTCTGGGGAAAGGGTTCACAATGTCATTACCCACTGCCTTGAAGCTTGGGCCGCTTGCGGCAAGCCCGATACACTGAAAACAGACAATGGTCCAGCCTATGCATCTAAGAGTTTTGCCTCATTTTGTCACAAAATGCAAGTGAAACATATCACAAGCCTGGCCTATAATCCACAAGGGCAAGGGATAATAGAGCGTGTGCATTGTATGCTCAAGGACTCCTGCAAAAACAAAAAGGGGGAATAGCAGAGAATTGCACCCCCAAACAAAGGCTCTCTTTTGCTTTATTCACAATAAATTTTCTAAATTTAAATGATAAAAATGAAACCATTGCCGAATGTCATATGTTGTCAGAACCCAACAATCAAGGCAAGGTTTTATGGAAGGATGTACTTTCTAATCAATGGCGAGGCCCGGATCGCGTTATTGTTCGATCCAGGGGATCTTTATGTGTTTCTCCACACAATCAGGAGCCAGTCTGGGTGCCATCAAGATTGACGAGACTGCGTTGAGGATGACTCTAAGGATGATGCTGATATGGATACTCCTGATTCAGGCGGAAAGTGGGAATTGGTCTATAGGGGCCGAAAAGATTATCCTCAAGCAAAAGTTCCAGATTGCACTTTTGAATGCTACAAGATTGGAGCCTGTTACATTTGGGGACTTCACTTCTTGGCTCACTTCTGCATTTTCCTTTTTCAAGGAGTGGGTGGGAGTAGGAATTTTTGCAGCTTGCTATTTATTTGGGATTGTTTTTTTTGCCTCTGGCTGGTTTGCCATATTCACATCAGAGCGCGTCGAGAAAAGGTACTACTCACTCAGGCACTTTTGGCTGTTGATGCAGGGCACTCCCCCGCAGCCTGGTTATCTGCCCCTAAGAACTTACAATGATTGCCCTTGCACAGAGAGGCTTTAGCTGCCATTGCACCTCTATAGGGAATCATTCTCCTCTGAGACAGCCTTTGCACCCTGCCACCATCACTGGCCTTGCATGCAGGAAGGCGTCTCAGGGATCCTGGCAGCAGGAAACAGCCTTTGAGCGGTGGGCACATCATGAGGTGAATACCTGTATGGGCTATATACTGTCTGTGCCATTAGAAGAACAAAAAGGGGGAGATGTAGGGCACAGTTGCCCTTGCACAACTTGCCCGAACATTCTATTGCCGCTTATGCTAATTAAGCATTGAGTAGTGACCAATCCAATGTGCTTATGCTAATTAGGCATTGAGAAGTGACCTATTCAATGCGATCCCCAAATATGCTAATGAATCATCATTTTGGACCAATCACCAGCTATATGCTAATGGGTATTACTTTGAACCAATCACCAGCTGTATGCTAATGAGGCATTATGTTGGGCACCAATCATGCACCCCGGTTTCCCTATATAAGCAGGCTGCATCTCAGGCTCGGGGTCTTCTTTCCACCATTTTCAACTGAGCTGTACTCCAATAAAGTGTGATCCGAGAAGAATCTTGCATGTGGTGACTCGTCGTTCTGCAGGACAGAAAGTGGCTCGCCACATCTTTGCATGATTATTTGGGGTAAAATAGCTGCAATCAGGTTCAGACCTATGGGCTAAGATGAACCAGAAACTTTGAGGTACAAATGACACCCACTGACTGGCAGGGAAAAAGCTTTAAATTTTTCCAAATGCACAGAAATGGAGCCATCCTGGACTTCCTTGTCTCACAGTCTCATACCAGCAACAGCAAAGAGACTCTGAGCAGCTGCCTGCAAGATGCAGTTGACTAACAGCCATTATGAACTGAATAGTGTGGCTGATTTTTGCAGTCTTTATCATGAACTGTGGTACAGAAAGGCTTCTCCCAGCTGCTGCTTTCCCAGTCTGAGAGCACATCTATGAACTTAGAAACATAGCTCCATGTTACTTAATACTGCTTCCCAGAATTGGAGAGGTAAGCATGACTTTGGTACCTCTGACATCTTGAAAAGCCAAGTGGGGTGGAGCAAGTACCCAAAATAGCACTTTATAGTTTAGCAATTTAATTGCTAGAAAATGATTAAAGATATGCAATGAACAGATAAAGAAAACCTCTAAATGGTTACACTGTGTATAGAAGAACATATCTAGGCTTGGGAGAGAAAAGAAAGGGGATAAAGAAAGATAAAGTATAATAAGCCACATAAAGATGGAAAATACACAGAGCCTGGATTACATGTACTGTATTTTATTTTTATTTTTTAAACTGTTAATGAGCTAACTGCAGAAACACATTTTATTTAAAGGGCTGCTAAGCTAAACCAACATATATATTTTAAAGTTATTTTGACTTTGAAATTTGGGTCTAAGGATATATTGCTTTGGAAAAGAAGTCCTGCTTTTATTTCCAAAGAAGATGAGAACCTGTGGATTGGTTTCAGACTAATATGGTTTGATCAAAGAAGAACCCCTAAAAAATCGTTGACAGGAAGAAATGGCCACATAAGCTTCAAGGCTGCTAAATAAGATGATTTAGCCTCAGGACCACTGTAAGATTGCCAGCATTCCCAAACAGAAGGAAGTAGTAGTGAAAATCTACACCCAAATTTCCAAAATACTATTTATAAATGTTTGTTTTCATTATAAGTAGTTAATGGCCGTCGTTTTGTCCTATTGACAGTGTCCTTGGTTTTACAGAAGTTTCTCAGCTTCAGGAGGTCCCACTTATTGATGATTGTTCTTAGTGTTTGTGCCACTGGTGTTATATTTAGCCAGTGGAAGTGGTTGCCTGTGCCAATTCGTTAGAGAGTATCTCCCACTTTCTTTTCTATCAAGTTCAGAGTGACTGGGTTTATGTTGAGGTCTTTGATCCACTTGGATTTGAGTTTTGTGCAGTGTGACAAGCATGGATCTATTTGCATTTTTCTGCACACTTCCATCCAGCTATGCCAACACCATTTGTTAAAGATACTATCTTTTATTTCAATGAATATTTTGGGCCTCTTTGTCAAAGATCAGCTGTTTATAGGTTTTTGGGTTAATGTCTGGATCCTCAATTCTATTCCATTGATCCACAAGTCTGTTTTTATGCCAGTAGCAAGCTGTTTTTATTACTGTAGCTCTACAGTATAACATGAAGTCAGGGATGGTGATGCCTCCTGAGGTTCTTTTGTTGAGCAAAATTGTTTTGGCAATCCTGGCTTTCCTATTATTCCAAATGAAGTTGAATATTATTCTTTCAAGGTCTGTAAAATATTATGTTGGGATTTTGATGGGCAGTACATTGAATCTGCAGATTGCTTTTGGTAGAATTGCCATTTTTACTCTGTTGATCCTACCTATCCAGGAGCATGGGAGAGCTTTCCATTTTCTGATATCCTCCTCAATTTCTTTCTTCAGTAATTTAAAGTTTTTGTCAAATAGATCTGTTACTTCTTTGTTTATACTTACTCCAAGGTATTTAATGCTATTTGCAGCTATTATAAAGGGTGATGTTTCCCTTATTTCTTTTTCAGCCCTTTTATCTTTAGTGTAGAGAAGGGCTACTGAATTCTTTGAGTTAATCTTGTATCCTGCTACATTGCTGAATGTGTTTATCAGCTGTAGAAGTTCCATGGTAGAATTTTGTGGGTCATTTATGTATACAATTATATCTGGAAATAGTGATAGCTTCACTTCCTCTTTTCAAATTTGTATCCCTTTAATCTCCTTTTATTCTCTTATTGCTTTAGCTAAAACTTCTAGAACTACATTGAATAGTTAAGGGGACAGAGGACATCCTTGTCTAGTTTCTGATTTTAGTGGGATTGCTTTGAGTTTTTCTCCATTAAGTTTGATGTTGGTCATAGCCAATATTTTTCTAATGAAAAAAGAGGAATATATATAGGAATAATTTTAAAAGATGCATTATTGAATCTAGTTAATTTCCCCCAAAACAGCTTGTAACTTCACATTACTTTACATTGGTATGGATTTTGGTTTATTGATACAAATTTAAGGTGAATTTTCTTATACTACATAAATATTGCTATGCTTCTTTAAAGTATTATGTTTATGTAACTCATTTAAATTTATAATATATAATTAAGAAATACTGATTAATAGTCATCTATGATAATCAACTTATATTCATGTTAGTAAAGTTTTTCAATATACAAAGATATATTTTAGTTATGTAGGTAATCTTCAAACACTTCAAAGTCCTGCAAAATATGGCATTTAAAATGTTTTAAGAACTTAGACTTTTCTAGACAGTGAAAGGTGTGATTCTGGAAGCACCAATCTTCTTCAAGAAAATGATAGGCATCAAAGAAACTCCATATGGAATTTACTCTCTTTGTAACAAAAGTTAGCTGATGGACAGAGACTGGTCTTGCCTTTACTGCTTGACAGGTTGCTGTGCAAACTGGACATAGAGAATCCATAGGGAAGTGACTTCTGAACTTTGTGGTGAAAAAAAACCCAAGATGGTCTTTAGGTTACTGCTTTGCAATGTCTTCCAGGCATTCTTTAGGACACAGGAAGAATTGACTAATGAACTATGCCAGAATGGGCAAAGTGGTCCTTCAAACTTCCTGTTTCAATGAAAGGTATGCCAGAGAGTCTATGCCTAAAAGCTGAAGATGGATACCTCAACATTACAAAGAAACGTTGGGTGACTGTCCAGGTTGCCAGACAACTCTGTGATCACTAGAATTTTGAGGTTGCTAACAATGTACTTCCTGCTTACTGAGACAATATTATATCCCTCTATGGTCTTTGATGTCATTGAAAATTAGATAGTTACTGTCAGTCCCAGTGCACCCTGTAGCAGGCACAGATAAAGTCTGCCTGTCACGTTCCCCCCAGCCTATATGAAAAACCTTGAGAAATCCCACACTAGAGACCTAACAGCTCAGCTGAGGCCTTAGAACAATTAGAAGCGAAGTTACCTAGAAGGAGTAGATGGCAGGAAATAATGAAACTTAGAGCTGAAATCAATTCAAATTAAACAAAAAGAACAATACAAAGAATCAATGAATCTAAGAGTTGGTTCTTTGAGAAAGTTAACAAGATAGATAAGCCCTTAGCCAAACTAATCAAAAAACAGAGAGAGTGTGTCCAAATCAACAAAATCAGAAATGAAAAGGGGGACATAACAACAGACCCCCAGGAAATACAGAGAATTATCAGATCATAATTTGAAAATCTGTATTCCACAAAAACGGAAAACCTAGAAGAAATGGATAGCTTTCTGGACAGGTACGATCTACCAAAATTAAATG
>PVIH01023328.1:0-25070 GCA_004025045.1 Sigmodon hispidus
CTTTTGTTTTCTGTAAATATGTAGCAGTCTGAGCTCCAACAGCACCTATGCCTGTACCTTGATATGCTCCCCAAAACAGGGTCTGAAACTCTGAATTCTAAATGAGGCACCACAAATAAATATTTTTTATAAGACTTGCCATGTTTATGGTGCCTCTTCAAAGCAATAGTCCACTTAAATTAAGAAAGAGAGAAACTATCTGTGACAAGTCTCTTATTTAATTTTTATGTAATTATGTCTTTTTAATATATAGCTTTAACATATCCACAAATTATTTAAAATATCGTCAAGTTACAAGATAGATATTCTTCTGAAAAAGTTGAATTTCTTGAAGATTTCCAAAATGTCTCCTTATCTTATAGACTACATTAGTCATCTATCAGATGCTGGGCTGAGGAAACTGGATATGCCAGGAGTGGATGCTGAACTGAGCAATATTGTGTCCTTGGGACCTCCTGCACATGCTGGGGAGGACATGGGGAGATGTGGAGAAGAGAGAGTGACTGAAGGGTGTGGGAGGGGGTAGAGACCTTGAATAAGGATGTACATGGATAGAAAAGGTGACTTTATTCATTAAAAAAAAGAAAGAGGAAAAAAACAAGAACCTAGAAACAACCTAGATGCCCCTCAACTGAGAAATGGGTTAACAGGCTGTGGTATATCAACACAATGAAGTACTACTCAGCAGTAAGAAACAATGATATTCTATAAATTGCAGTCAAATGGATGGATATGGAGAATATCCTCCTGAGGGAGGTTTCACAATTCCAGAAAGATAAGCAGGGGATGTATTCACACCTTAGTGGACTTTAAACAAAAAAGCAAAGCATGTCGAAGCTGCAAACCACAAACAATGAACAGCTTGGGATCTGAAGCACCTTGAACTGGCACTTTGGAGCCCATTTCCTCCAGAGGAACACTTGAGCCAGTCTTGATGTGGGGATGAGCAAAGTAGATTTGCCTTGAGTGGATGCTGAACTAAGCCACCTTCAGACCTTGGGACCTCCTGTCCTTGCTGGAGGGGAAATAAGGAGATGGAGAGAAGACTGCTTTGTAGGGGTGGGAGGGGAAGAATATTTGAAAAAGGGATATGGATAAAAAATGAGACTTTATTAAAAATAATAAAAAAATAGATTTACTTAAAATAAAACCAAAAAAAATCATGTCTTAGAATACTTGGACTATATTTCATTTCAGGTTTCTCATATTCAGTGGAAAGAAAACATCACCAAGTCTCCAATTACTCAACTCAACTTTTCCCCTGAAGGCACTGGATCTTGTGTCAAGCAAGAGCTACAAGCTCTCTGGGAGAAGTTTACTTTATGGTTGCAGCCAGAAAAGCAGAGCAAAGAGCAGATGATTTCTCAGCTTGTCCTGGAGCAGTTTATTAAAATTGGGCACTGCAAAGACAGGTTTGTCTTGAAAGAGCAGTGGGAATTTAGTGGCAGAAACATGGGAAGATTTATGGAGAGTCTGACTGATGAGTGCTTGAAGCCTCCTGTCATGGTGAGTAAGACAATTATTTATATTTAGCAATACATAGGAAACTGTTGTAATCATTTAATTTGTGACACAGTAAGACCAGCACACCCCACCCAAATATTTCCAATTATTACTATATACTGATGTAAATTAATATGAATACAACAGGTAGTGTCCATCGATTGGTGGAAGGGGGTAGTGAAATTGAATTCTTTTACATTTTAGCGGAGGGACTATGAGGAGACATTGGAAGAAAGATTTTAGTGGTTTGGCTCATTTTGGAATATTCTAATATTGTAATTAAGAGTTTAATTCAAATATTAGCACATATTTAAAATCCTGGATTCAGAACTATCATTTTGAGGGAGAACCAGGCAGGCAGAAACTGGGGATATAAATGGCTTAATGGTTTAAAAACTGTCGATTCTAATTCAGGAAAATTTCATGTCTATAAATCCGAAGTTGAAAAATGGTATAATACTATTTACAATATTGAATTAAGGCTCTCTATTTATTTAACAGTGACACACCCTTAATAAATGCCCTGATAAATAATATGAAATGCAAAATTTCAAACCTAAAATACTTCTCATATGTGTAATTGCGTAGTAGATTCTTTCAGTGTCTAGTTAGCATAATTCTCAGTCACTGACAGAAATTCCCAAGTTCTTAAAAAAATGTCCAAATTCTTCATATACATTTCTCAATGTCATTGTACAAATATCATCTTGTTTGTTCGGATAAAATACAGGTAAATTTTCACTAAGTGAGAAAGTATGTTATACTTTCTAAGCTTGAGGGTGTTGGGGGACAATTTTTGGAACACTAAGACTTTCTGTAGAAGTAAGTCACTATTTTCTAGTTTGGTCCAACTTCATCTTTCTGCATTCAGTATGCTGATCTGTTGATAATAATGTTTTAGCCAGACATTATGGAAAACTATATATAATCTTCTTATAGGAAGAGTGAATCAATGTTTGCAAACACGGTGTGAATAGAATCTTTAGATAATATAACTTATAAATGACATGAAAAAACTTTTAGAGAAGAAAGAGAATGGGAGAGAATGAGAGAGACAGAGAGAGAGAGAGAAATGAACAAGCTCATAGTCCAGACATCTCTTTGCCATCATATGAAGGAAGGTTTTCCATCATCCACAGATTCACTGTCAAAGATTCTCTGGTTTTGTATACAGATTCATGTGTCAATGCAGGGTGAGGAAGCCTTGTTTTCTGAGAATATGTCCTTAAAAGAAGTCATCAAGCTCCTGAAGCTACAGAAATTCACAAGAACTTCAAAAGAAGAGAACAAAAACACACCCTTGTCAATCTCACAAGACATGGTATTGGTGACAGGTGAGTGACAGTAAGCTTCACAGAGGAGTGGTGTTTTGTGGAATACATTCTTGGACACACTTTTATAGACTGTCTTATTTACCCAGGATATGAAAAGAGTGAAGATGGACAAAACAATCTAGGAAACATTAGTGAAGTAAATGTTATTGTGCATAATTCTGGAAATGAGATGGACTCCCTTTCAGTTACCCAAAAAGAACAGTTTTATGAGCCTGAAGAAGGAGGAGGTTCTGATGGAGTCTCTGAGGATTACAGAAGAACAAATCAAGCCACCTCCAGAAACCCAGAAGAATCTCAGTGGGTAACTTCTTCTGAATATGTCCCTACTGTGGAGATGCATTCTTTCATTACTTCCAGGGATTACTGCCAGAATCATACTACCAACTGCACAAATGCGGGTCACCAAAAGGTACTCCACAGACAGCCAAAGACATACAAATGTGATGAATGCCCCAGAACCTTCAAATATTCCAGTACTTTTTTAAGGCACAAGAGAATACACAAAAAGAAGAAATCATTGTATTGTACTATGTGTCATATAGGCTTCTGTAGTCTCTCACACTGGAAGCACATGAGACCATACATAAACAAAAGAAAGTGAAACTATGTAGTATATGTGGAAGAACTTTCAGCTATAAAACCAATATGAAGGCTCATGAGAGGATTCACACAGGAGAGAAGCCCTATACCTGTTCCCAGTGTAATTGTAGCTTCCGCCATTCATTCTCATACCACTATCACATGAGGAATTTTCACAAGTCAGACTGACCTGTCCTCCTTCCTCACCAGAAGTTAACTGGGATCTAGGTGTTCACGACAGTCACCTGCCATTCTGTGTGACTTTTTCTACTTTGTTATGGTTTCAGCACAAGACTTAGACTTGCATTGTATGGGCACTATCCTCTCATCCATTTTTCCATTCCACATTTTTTTAATGCTTAAAGTTCAGTAATATGCCTTCACTAGAGTAGACAGGGATGTAACCTACAATGAAAACGATGTCATTTCTTCACTGTGGTTCAAATGAGCCAGACCTATTAGTTCCAGTATGCTCCTACCATGTCGCATGGCTCTATCTAAAACATACTAGAAACATAGGGAGTATATGTAGTTGTATGGATGCTGACCCACATAATGACAAATTATGATGTGAAGAAAGAAAAATAGAATTATAGCATACTGTAAGACAGGATTCTATGCAGAGCTAAATACTATAGCATAGGCTAATTGAGTTTTTGAAATCTGTGTGTGTGCTGATGACAAAACCTATATATGTAGAAATATTTATGGAGAATTTTGAATTTCATCAGATTTTGCTTGTATATCCTTAGAGAAAGATACCAAAAAGCTTCAGTTTATTAAAATAAAGAATTTCATCAGCTAAACTGAATACCAACAGAATTTATTCATTTTTACATTGAAGTTCTTATTGTTGGAATGTCTTGTGACTACTTTCTTCCCCAGTATTTGCATTTCTAACTCTTTCCTCATGTTGAATCTTTCAGTCTTTCTTTACTCAAGACACTTGTAGTTTGGGATATTAGGTTCTTAATGTTTCTAATATTAAATAATCCTGAATTATATTTGGAAATATATTTTTTTTAATATTTAGAAATCTAGCCTTTGTGGTATTTCAGAAGTTTGGATTTAAACCACATTTTCTTTATATATTTTCAAATATGGCCACATCCAAAAGTTGGTGGTTAAAATCTGCACATGTCACTGTCAGAGGACAGAATTCAGATGTTAACAATGAGATATCCTGATGGCATCCTGCCTTCCTCCAATCACAGCACCTGGTACCTGTGGGCTGCAGGATCAGAAATTTTGTTAATCTCTGCTAAAATCTGTGTTTAAGGCTACCCTTACCCACATGAGAATTCTCTTACAGACAACAAAACAAAAACATAATGAAAGCAAAGCTTTAGTTTTTGGTTTCCATTGTGGCATATGTTTTTAATCCACAATTCAAATGCAATGGTCCTCAACCTGAGAGTCTTAACTTATATGGGGGTCAAGTCACTCTTTCACAGATGTGCTCTATCTAAAGTTCTGTATAAAAATGTATATATGACAATTTATAAGCATGTCAAAATTATAGTTCTGAAGATGTAAAACAATAATTTTATGTTTGGATGTCAAGCAATGTAGAAATTTTGTTTTTAAAATGTGTAATTACTAAGGAATATAATCACTTTGAAGTGGTTGAGGCCAAAGAATCCAAACTACAATGCTACTGAGGAGATGCAATCCAATATTTTCTAATCATATCAACAATAATCTATGTCAAGAAATACAGGTGAGGATAATACAGCTAATTTGGAAGGATATTTTTAGAACTGAAAAACCAAACACATATTCCTGTGGCCATATTTTTTTTAAGAAGAGCCTCTAATCAGACATTAATGGGAAATATAATCAGCTGAGAACATCTTTGTATCATAAAGCATATCTGAAAAAACTTGCTAATTCTACAAACTGGGATTCAGAAGAAAGGGTTAATTTCAGAGACTTGAAGTATCAAACATGTGATCAAATTCCATTGGGTCTCAGAGAGCAAACAATTGATTACTCTTTTCAACCTTGTGTTTATTGCTTCTCTTTTGCAGTCAGTATAATTCTTCAGGTGACAAAACTTCTTTGAATTAATTGTGGAAACATTGCTGGAAACAGTCACCTAAGAAAACAATCAGTTTCACAAAGGCAAAAAATAACATTCTCTTTCATGTGAAATTAAGAACAATGAAAAAACAGTAAAATATGTGCTACTGGAAAGAGGAGAAGAAAGAGAGAGCAGGGGAAAGGGACACAGATGAGATAATGAAGGATGAGCACACTAGCACACAATACACATGTATGAAAGTGTCACAATCCGCCTTAGTGTGAAGAATTAATTAGAGCTGAAAAATAAGAAGATATTAAAACCTGTCACCCCAGCCCTGTGGTCCATTTGGTTCATTTGTTCTCATGACTGTGCTGTGACTCCATCTCCTACCTACCATATTCTTTGTCATCCACATCCTAGAAGATTCAACAAACTACCTTAATTACATAATATCATGTTGTTTACATATCTTTATTTAAGAACGTACACCTCTTGCCATTTTTACTTTTCTGAGTAGTTACCTTAGTAATATTATTAATATATAATGACTTTTCTAGCAAAAAATTCTTCTTTTTTATTTATTTTTTTTTAACAATGAAGAAAACCATCTCGTCTGAGCCTGAGTTCCCTGTAGCATGCACACCGAAATAACCCAGGCACTTCCAATTGAGCAGCTGATAATTTTCTTTTCTTCTTGGTGCAAGAATAGCAGTATACAGATATAAATTCATTCAGAGACTTTCGTATTCTGACATCAGTGTTATGTTTATTTCTTCATTTGTTTATTATTTTATATTTTCAGCCTTATTATATATTCCCTCCATATCTTTTCTCAGACATTTCTCACAAGCCCTTTTTCCCCTCCACTGTTCTCTGTTTTCGTCCTTGAGAAAACTTTCTGCCACTCTGAAAAATCTTAGCTGTTTTACTTTCTAAAGAAATGTGACAGTACTAAACCATAAGTACCATCATCTAGTCTGCTTAGTGGGTCTGTATCTAAATTTTTAAATTTGTTTCATTCAGATATCTCATTTTAAGTTTTATTTCCATTGCCCATTCTACAAAAAGCACATTTTTCCCTATTTTTTGTACACAGTTGAATATTGTTTTAAATCTCTTTTTATTGAATTATTAAGCTCTAGTCCAATGCATCACCTGTATGCTTTCTCTCACTTGGTCTTCCCATTCCACAATAGGTGATAATTTTACTTTAATTTTGTTTTTTCTTCTGGTTAGTTGTTTGTCTTATAATTCTTGTATTTTATTTTCATAAAATATAATTTGGATATGAGCATGAAATTACAATTAATATTGCTTAGATAATTATAAAAAAGTTTTGCTGTTCTTCTGCTTCAAATGACATCATTGTGAATATTGAGAGCATAAAAAAGCTACTAAGGCATCAGCAGAGAAGGACTAAGGACTTTGAAATTCAGACCCTGTTCAGAGGTGAGCAGGTTCTAGAACTTGATCTTCCATGCAGAAAGTTGGAAAGTTGCTTCCAGGACCACAGTCAGTCTGTAGTGCCTGATCTCAGATTTTCCTTAGCAGACAGGACTGGGTTTGGCTGTGAGGAGCTCCTCCAGCCACATGTAAAAGAGGGGACATTGCACTGCTGGCCCTGCCTCCAGCTATTTTATCAGAGAAGGACTGAGTCTTTGAAATTCAGACACCTGTCCAGAGCAGTCAGAGATTGAGCAGACACCTTGCTCAAAAGAGACAGGAGACACATAAGCCCTCTTGCCACAGTTGACTAGGAGCTGCCTAATCATGAACCACTGAAGACATGGGGAGATGTCAGTGCCAAAATACTTATAACAATATAAAGAACAACAAGGCAACTCCAAAAGAAACTAGTGGTTCTACAACTACAAGACCTCAACAGAGCAATGGAGAGGAAACAGAAGGAAACAACACCAAAAGCACCTTTATGAAGATTATTGAAGCATTCAAAGAAGATATAAAAAAATTCCTTAAAGAAATAGAAGTAAATGCACACAAAAAATCTGAAGAGATGAACAAATTCTTGAAAGAAAACTAAGAAAGGTTAAACTAAAAATGAATGAAACATTTCTGGAACTAAAAACTGAAATAGAAGCAATAAAAAAGGTACAACATGAGGCAAAGGTGGAAATATACATCCTGAAGAAAAAAACTGGAACTACATAACCAACAGAATCCAAGAGATAGAAGAGAGAATCTCTGAAGTGGAAGACTTAATAGCAGAAATAGATACATCAGTCAAAGAAAATCCTAAAACCAAAAAAGCCATAACACAAAACGTTCAGGAAATCTGTGGCATCATGAAAAGACCTAACTTGAGAATAATAGAAACAGTAGAAGGAGAAGAATACCAGCCCAATGGTACAGTTAATGTATTCAATAAAATCAATAAAACTTTCCTAACTTAAAGAAGGAAATGGCTATAAAGATACAAGAAGCTTACAGAACAACTAATACATATGACCATAAAAGTCTGCTGACCACATAATAATCAAGCCAAAAAACATAGAGAACCAAGAAAAAATTTTAAGAGCTGCAAAAGAAAAGGGCCAATTTACCTATAAAACAGACCCATCATAAGAAGTTCTTACTATTCAATAGAGACGATGAAAGCCAAAAGGGCTTGGTCAGAAGTTATACAGACACTAAAAGAGCATGGCTGCCAACCTAGACTACTATACCCAACAAAGTTATCAATCACCATAGATTGAGTAAACAAGATATTTCATGACAAGGTCAGACTGAAATAATACCTATCTACAAATCTTGTTATTCAGAAAGAATTAGAGGTAAAGCTCCAATCTAAGAATCCGAGATACACACGTGAAACCACAAACAATCAATAATCCCACAGAAGAAAAGCCCAGAGAAAAGAAATACAGACAAGCTACCACCAAAAATAACAGGAAACATCTTCAGTGGCCACTAATATTCCTTAATATCTATAGACTCAACTCACCTATAAAAAGACGACACAGACTAGCAAGATAGACAAAAAACAAAAAACAACAACAACAAAAAAAAACAGAAGTCACCCTTCTGCTGCATGAAAGAAACACCTCAACTATAAAGATAGACACAGGCTCAGAGTAAAGGGTTGAGACAAGCTTTTCTGATCAGGATTTCTAATTCTTGTCAGTTTTTACTTTTAGTGGTAGAGATGGTGGTAGTGTGTGTATTTCCCATCTTTGGAATTTGCTGTTATGACATTATTAAGTTCCTTTGTTTTCATAGATGTAGCTAATATTATGTGATTGGAGTTTAACCTCTAGTGCTTTCTGTAGGGTCAGATTTTTAAATATGAATTATTTAAACCTCTTCTTAAAAATAGAATATTTGCTTTCTTCATGTATATTGATTGAAACTTTTGTTGGAAATCATGATATTTTAGGCTGGCATCTATGATTATTTAATGTTTGCAAAAACATCTGTCTAAGAACTTCTCACTCAGAGTCACCATTGACAGTTCTAGTATAATTCTGATAGGTCTGCCTTTATATATTTTTTGACCCTTTTATTATCAATATTAGCTCTTAATATTAACTTATTATTTTGTGAGTTTTGTGTTCTGATTACTATGTTGTGCATGGACTTTTTGTGGTCCAGTCTGTTTGGTGATCTATAAGTTTCTTCTATCTTTTCAAGCATGTCCTTTTTAATTGAAAATCATTTCTTCAAAGATTTTTTGAGTATATGTGCTGTTCATGCAGAAATATTTACTTGCCATGTGTCATATAAAGATTAATATTTACTAAGGGGGTTTACAAACATTCAATGATATAAATGGAACCTTAAGACAATTTTAAAAGTTTTTATTACATGCTGTCCTTGAGCTGGTATTCTTTTTTTCATTCTGCTTTCATTATTCTTAGGTTTTCTCTTTTCATATTTTCCCAGTTCTCTTGAATATTGTGTTAAAAATTTATTGATAGCTCTGAAATAGCTAGAACTAGGTGACTAGATCTAAAGTTGAGAGGCCCAAAAGAGATCTTACCAGGTGTCACCTCAAAAGCTCAGGGAATTGATTGCTACCTTCATACAGCTATGATTGTAATGATGCTGGTAGGATAAGAGATACTCTTTCTCTTGGCCATCACCTTTTGCCTCTGTACCATAAATAGACTCCTCCTATGAGCATATTGTCAGAGACTCATCATTAGGACAGTAACCAACAAGAAAGTGGGGGAATTAAGAGAGTAAACTTAGCTGAAGAGACCTCAATTTTTATTCCAGTAGTCATTTTGTAGTATAAAAGTAAAATAGAGTTCAGTTTCACACTCTTTTTCAGGGGCTTTCCCACTAAGCACTATCTAAGGACACCTGTATGAGCCAAACCTAAGGCAATAAATTGGTTACCCCAGTGAGTTGGAGCTCAAAAAACTTTAGGATGTAAAAAGTCCCTAAGCATGAGCCTATCAACAGCACACTTGCACCTTTGACCCCAAGTAACTTGGCTTTGTGGCTTTTGCCTATAAAAAGTTTGTGTAATTTGGGGTACTCACCTCTTCCTTTTCTACTCATGGTAGTGTGTAGAAAATGCAAATAGATCCAAGCCTCCCACCCTTCATTATACTCAAATCCAAGTGGATCAAAGACCTAAACATAAACCCAGCCACACTGAACCTGATAGAAAAGAAAGTGGGAACTACCCTTCAAGTGATTGACTCATGTAACTACTTCCTAAATATAACACCAGTGGTACAGACACAAAGAACAACAATCAATAAGTGGGACCTCCAGAAACTGATAAGCTTCTGTAAAGCCAAGAACACAGTTAATAATACAAAAATGACAGCCTACATGATGGGAAAAGATTTTCACCAACCCTACAAGTGACATAGGACTGATCTCTAAAATATATAGAGAACTCTGGAAACTGGAGCCCAAAACCCAATCAAAAAATGGTGCTGAGAATTAAAAGGGAATTCTCATCAGAAGAATTAAAAATGGCTGAAAGGCACTTGAAAAAGTGTTGGACATCTTTAGCCATCAGAGAAATGCAAATCAGAACAACTTTGAGATGCCACCTTACACCTGTCAGATTGGATAAGAGACACAAATGGCAACCTAGGATAGAGAGGTTGCAGAGCAAGGGAACCACTCCTGAATTGTTGGTGGGAATGTAAGCTTGTCCAGTCTCTCTGGAATGCAGTATGGTGGATTCTCAGAAAACTGGGAATCAATCTCCCCAAGTATCCAGGAATACCACTTCTGGGCATATACCCTAAAGATGCACATTCACATTCCAAAGGCATTACCTCAACTATGTTCAAAGCAGCATTATTTGTAATATCAAGAAACTGGAAACAACTTAGATGCCCCTCAACTGAGGAACGGATTCACAAACTATGGTACATTTTCACAATGGAGTACTACTCAGCAGTGAGAAAAAATATTATCCTAAAATTTGCCAGCAAATGGATGGATTTGGAGAATATCCTCCTGAGCCATGTTTCACAAACCCAGAAAGATAAACAGGAGATGTACTCATTCATTGGTGGACTTTCAACAAAAAATTCTTAGCATGTCCAAGTTGCAAATCATAACCACTGAACAGCTTGGGATCAGAAACACCTTGGACTGGTGCCTTGGAGCCCATTCCATCCCAAGAAATACCTGACTCAGTCTTTATGTGGGGGTGAGGAAAGCAGATCTGCATGGAGTGGATGTTGAACTAAGCCACCTTGGGACTTTGAGACCTTCTGCCCTTGCTGGGGAGGAGATAAACTGATGGAGAGGAGTAAGTAAATGGGAGAGGTGGATGGGAGGAGGTAGCCTGAACAAGTGGATACATGGATAAAAAAATGACTTCTCTTGCACATTAAAAAGAAAAAAAAAGAAACAATATTAAACACAAACATATATTAAATGTCAAGTATATTCGTAAATGACAAAATCCAGAGATTACTTCATTGTTGTCTTATCTTGAACAATATGAATCTATTTCCTATATTCTCTTAGCTAAGATCACACTAATAGTCATGTTAGTTAGTGTTTTTTTAGATATACAAAGATATATTTTAATTAGGTAGTTAATCCTTAAACACTTCAAAGACCTACATGATATGGCATTTAAAATGTTTTTAAGACTTATAACCCTAACCCTAAACCTAAGTCTTCTCTGGAGAGTGAGATATGTCTGTTCCTGGCAGCACAACTCTCTTTCAAGAGAATGATGGGCATCAAAGAAACTTCATAAAGGGTTTACTTTCTTTGTGGCAAATGTTAGCCACCAGACAAGAAATTGTTTTTGCCTCAAATTCTGAACAGTATGCTGTTTAAACTGGACATGCAGGGCCCATAAGAAAAAGACCACTGGACTTTGCCAGAACAAACCAAGACAGTCCTCTCGGTTCCCTGCTTCATAGAGAAAACTGCCAAGTATTTTACAGAACACAGGAAGGAGCAACTGATGAACTATGCCAAAATAGGCAGACCAGTTCTTCAAATTTCCTGCTTCACTGTAAGGTATGCCAAAAACTCTGAGCCTGTAGGCTGAATATGGATGCCATGATGTTACAGAGAAATGTTCGGTGACTGTCAGGCAACCACATTTCGCTGTCTTTTCTATAATTTTGTAAGTTGCTTACAATCCATTTTCTGTTTACACAGGTAATATTATATCCTTCTGGGATTTTTGATAGAGTTGAAGACTAGATAATTACAATTAAAATTTTCCTAAGTTATGAAAAATGTATATTAAATAAAAAACTTTAGAATCAGAAAATAAGATAAATGTTAGAATACTCTCTTTAATTTTCCTGAATACAAATAGACTAGATATTGTAACTGTAATTCTTGCTTGATAACTGTTTTGTTATATGTAATTTTACTATGTTAAAATTGAAATTTTCCTTTGTGGTTAGACAGAAAAGCAAAAGTGATGTGAAATGCCTTTCTGTACACTGTAAATTTGCTTTACTAACAACGGTTAATAAAGAAGCTGTTAAAAAAGAAAACAAACAAAAAGGTACCAGGCAGAACAAATTATTGTGGGGTTTCATAGTTGTTATAGCTAGGTAAAACTATTGTTTGCCTCATTCTTTGGAAGATTGCATGTTCCTGTCTGGTACTATGAAAGCTAGTCCTTTGGCTGGAAGCATTAAAGTTATTTCCTCCTGGATTCCTCTAAAAATACTATTTAAATTGTGTGGTTTCTTCTCCAGTGTGAAATTTTCATTTATATTGTATACAACAGGCATTCATTAGTGGACAGAAAGTAGTCAAGGAACTGATGTATTCATTGTGATTTTTCATAAATTCTTACTGCTATTTTACTCTTTTTTTCTGTATTTGGATATGTCCCTTCTACATAATTAAATCCTCACCTCTCTTCTTTCATTTACCCCTTCAGATCATTGTTTCTTACTCCTGTCTCTATTATTTTCTCATATCCCACAGTCCTTTTTTTAACTTTTCTAGTTTGCTAAAATTGGAATTATCATTTAAATTATTTATTAAGAATTGGATGTTTACTAATAGGTACAGAATAGCCTTTTTGTCCACCCCTTTCTTTAAATTTTAAATATTTCTACAAGATGCCAATTATTATTCTTCATCAAGTAGGGATTATTTATTATTTATTTATTCTTTCCTTCATCTATTCATCCACCCACTGCTTCCTTTCTTCTTGCAGTTTTATCTTACCTTCGATAAAAATTCGTTAAATTTCAACCCTTAATCATGAAGCGATTTTCATTTGAAAGCTGCTAGGAGAAAAAGAAATCAACACCCACACAAATCATTGAACATGGAGGAAAAGTGATGCTTAACAGGATTCTTCACCCCTGCATTCTAGCCTCTTTGACAGAATAAGTTACTCTGTAGGATACCAAAGATAAATGTGGACTAATTTGGGTTTGTCTATAAAACAGGGGTTGGCTCCTTAAAGAAAATCTGATCTTCCTTCAATGACATGACTAGTTGAAGACATTGTGGCCAGAGGTCACTAGAAACCAACTGTGATTTTCCTCTAGGTTCACTAAAACAACAGATGTAAATACAGTGTGAATAGTGACTTTGGGGAACAAAAGTTGTGAGTGTCAGGATAACATCATTAAAAATCAGGGATTAAAAGATGAACTAACTCAGAGTCTGGAGGTCTGTGTAAGCAAGTTGAGGAGAGGATTTCTGAAACTATAGACTAATTGACAATGGTAATCAGGCCTCCTTTAGAGGTCTATTTTGTCATGGAGTAACAGGAACCTTGTGAATTTTCTTTTCTTTACTCTTTAAGGCCTGACATCCAGCTCCCAAATAAATACATACATACTTATTCTTACTTATGAATGCCAAAGCTTAGTGTTGCTTGTTTTAAGACAATTTTTTAGCATGTAATATCTTTGGTACTTTAGTTTTTTCATCTTTCTTTTTTTAAATTATGAATAAAGTCACATTTTCTAACCATGTATATCCTTATTCAAGGTCCCTGAACCCCTCCCAGACCCCCAGTCACTCTCTCCTTTCCATATCTTCCCATCTCCTGCCAGCATGGGTAGGAGGTCCCAAGGATCCAATATTACTCAGTTCAGCATCCACTCCTGAAAGATTCAGTATCCTCACTCCAACATTAAGACTGAGTTAGGTGTTCCTCTAGAGGAATGGGATCCGAGGTACCACTCAAAGGTGTTTCAGATCCAAAGCTGTTCAGGGGTTGTGGTTTTCAGCAGCTTGGCCATGCTCTGCTTTTTGCTTTTTTTGTTTTCTTTAGAGTCCACTAATGAGTGGCTACATCCCCTGCTTATCTTTCTCGGTTTGAGATACCCTGCTCAGAAGGATATTTTCCAAACTCATCCATTTGCATGAAAATTTTAGGATATCATTTTTTCTTACTGCTGAGTAGAACTCCATTGTGTAGATGTACTACAGATTATTATTCCATTCTTCAGTTGAGGGGCATCTAGGTTACTTCCAGTTCTTGATATTACAAATAATACTCCTATGAACATAGTTGAACTAATGCCTTTGTAGTATGACTGTTCTTCTTCAGGGTATACACCCAGAAGTGGTATTGATGGATCCTTGGGGAGATTGATTCCCAGTTTTCTGAGAAAACACAATACTGCATTCCAGAGTGGCTGAAAAAGCTTACACTCCAACCAAAAATGGAGTAGTGTTCCCCTTGCTCCACAACCTCACCAGCATAGGCTGTCATTTGTGACTTTTATCTAAGCCAATCTGACAGGTTTCAGGTGGTATCTCAAAGCTGTAATGATTTGCATTTCTCTAATGGCTAAAGATGTCCAGCACTTTTTCAAGTACCTTTAAGCCATTTGTGATTCTTCTGCTGAGAATTCCCTTTTTAGTTCTGAACTCCATTTTTTGATTAGGTTATTCAAGGTTTTGGGCTCTAGATTCCTGAGTTCTTTATATATCTTAGAGATCAGTCCTCTATTACTTGTAAGTTTGGTGAAAATGTTTTCCCATTCTGTAGGCTGTCGTTTTGTCCTATTGACAGTGTCCTTGGCTGTACAGAAGCCTCTCAGTTTAAAGAGGTCCCACTTATTGATTGCTGTTCTTCGTGTCTGTACCACTGGTATTATTATTAAGAAGTTGTTGCCTGTGCAAATTTGATGGAGGATATTTCCCACTTTCATTTCTATCAAGTTAAGAGTGGCTAGGTTTATGTTGAGGTCTTTGATCCACTGGTACTTGAGTTTTGTGCAGGGTGACAGGCTTGGATATATTTGCATTTTTCTACATACTACCATCCACCTATGCAAACACCATTTGGGAAAGATACTATCTTTTTTCCATTGAATATTTTGGGCCTCTTTGTCGAAGATCAAGTGTTCATAGGCTCTTGGGTCAATGCATGGATCCTCAATTCGATTCCGTTGATCTGTTTTTATGCCAGTACCAGGCGGTTTATATTACTGTAGCTCTATAGTATAACTTGAAGTCAGGGATGGTGATGCCTCCTGAGTTTCTTTTGTGGAGCAAAATTGTTTTGGCAATCCTGGCTTTCCTGTTATTCCAAATGAAGTTGAGTATTATTCTTTCAAGGTCTGTAAAATATTGTGTTGGGATTTTGATGGGAAGTGCATTGAATGTGGAGATTGCTTTTGTTAGAATTGCCATCCTACCTATCCAGGAATTTGGGAGATCTTTCCATTTTCTGATATCCTCTTTAATTTCTTTCTTTAGTGACTTAAATTTTTTGTCAATAGATCTGTTAGTTTTTTGGTTATAGCTACTCCAAGTCATTTAATGCTATTTGCAGCTATTATAAATAATGATGCTTCCTTTAGTTCTTTTTCAGCCCTTTTAACTTTAGTGTAATGAAGGGCTACTGATTTCTTTGAGTTAATCTTGTATCCTGCTACATTGCTGAAAGTGTTTATCAGCAGTAGGAGTTCCCTGATAGAATTCTACCTTTAGGCCCTGCTGGTCCAATATGATACAAGGAATAATTTGTATTTTTTGTATCTGTTGATGTTTGCTTTATGACCAATTATGTGGTCAATTTTAGAGAAAGTTCCATGAGGAGCTGAGAAATAAGGTTCTTCCTTTGCATTTGGGTTGAATCTTCTGCAAAAATCTATTAAACTCTTTTGTGTCATAACCTCTGTTAGACACCTTATTTCTCTGTTGAGTCTCTGTCTGGTTGACCTATCCAAGGGTGAAAGTCTCCCAGTATTAGGGTGTGAGAATTGATGTGTGGTTTGAACTTTAGCCATGTTTTTTACATAGGTATGTGCCCTTATATTAGGGGCATAAATATTCAGAATTGAAATTTCCTCCTTACCAGTTTTTTTCTGTGATGAATAATTAATGATCATCTTGGTCCCTTTTAATTGCCTTTAGCTTTAGAAAATATTAACTAAATTAACAGGAAATTCAAGCAAGCAATGTTTGTAAAAATTCAAATGATGACAGAAACAGCTGACTGCCTAAAAGTCACTCAACATTCTTCTGCAATGTTAGGGCATTCTTCTTCAGCCTACAAGCTTAGCATATTACACATATTTTTCCATGAAGCAGAATATTCTTAAAGAATTACCTACATTGTCTTAGCAAGTATCAACAGTCCATTTTTGTGTGTACTACTTATCTGTTTTAAACATCATATTGTCAGTAGTCAAGGCAAGAAAACTTTATTGTCTAGTAAATAACTTTGCCACAAATAAGTCAACTACAAATAAAGTTTCCTTGATACTATTTATTTTTTCTATAGATTGATGATGCCAAGATTAAACATGTCTCACTGTTATAAAAATAAAAGGAACATATGTTATTAAAATATTTTAAATGTCATATTCTATAAACTCTGAAGTGATTGAATATCACCTGTCTATCTAAAACATATTTCTGCTTGACTTTGAAAACATATCTAATAAAAATATAAGTTAGATTGTAATAAATAATATCTAACTTGAATTTTTACATCTTAATTAGTTGGTCATAATAATTTTTAGAACATTCAATTTGTATTACATTTAGAAATAAATTGCATAGGTACAATATCTTGAACAAGAGGAGAAATATATGTACAATTACAAAATTAATCTCAATGTTTTATCAATAACACAATTTGTATACATTATATAAAATTCAATTCAATATAATTTATTCAGAATTCGTTGCTGCTATTTAAAAGTAGAATTGATAATATACTTTTGTATTCTATCTTATCCATATGTCTTCTTTCTCAGCAAAGATATCATAAACTATCATTTTATATGATCATAACTGTATTTTTGAGGTAGTATATTTAATAAAAATGACCTGAAATATCAGAGGACTGAGCCAAGACATGGAAGTCAGGAAGTAGTGACACACGCTTTTAATTTCAGAACTTAAAAGGCAGATAACCTCTGCATCTTTGTTAGTTTAGAACAAAACACAGCCAAGTGGTCATGGCACCCACCTTTAATCTTAGCTCTAGGACTGCTGAAAGGGAAGTAAGAAAGTTTGTCAGGGAAAGAAATATAAAGAGGAGAGGCAGAAGTTCTGCTCTTTTTCCTGCATGGGAGTTGGAATATGGACTCTAAAATTCCATGAAGGTGGGGGCCTAAACATTGTTTCGGCAAGTACCTCTGTTATGAGTCTGTGCTCTCACAGACCAAACAGCTGGGTGGACCCAACCACCAAAGCCACGGCTTTATTCTTAGACATACTTTAGAATACTAAAGACATTGTCATAAAAACTGAAATATACAATAAAGAAAAATCAGACAAAAACAAAAAATACTTTGAACATTTTATAGTGTGTTTAATAATATATGTAGACTTTGGAGAGAAATGGAGAAATTTCTTAAAATAGGAATAAAAATAATAAGTCATATAAAGTAAAATATATTATACACAAAGATTCTGGGCACTCTACATATTTGTTTTGTCTTTGAGCTTTGTTGAGTGCAGGAGCAAGAGCCAGATGCAGAGGAATATAGATGAGAATGCTGTGCTAAAGCAAAGGAACCAAGTCATGTGGGTAAACATGGATAAGATTTCTGGTTAGTGTAAGAGTAATCCTAAAAATGTAATAAGCCTGAACCATAAGCCAAACAGTTTATAATTAATATAAGCTTTAATGTGATTATTTGGGACAAAATAGTTGCAGAATAGGCTGGATGGGATGGAGACAATGAAACCTCTGACTACAACATTTTTCTCTACCTTTCTTTTTCAGTGAAATATATTCAATCAAATCTCCCCTCTACAGCTTTTTTTTATTACAAATAAAAATTTGTATCCAATCTTTCTAAATAATGATAATCATTCATAACCCATTAAAATGCCAAAAATCATCCACCACATCTGCTTGGAATGTCAGCTTTGTGTTCTTAAATTTACTTGTTGCTGTCTGGAGGAAATGGCATCTTTAGGGGATTCTGAAAAAAATAATCAGGGTTAATTGTAATAGAAATTTTCTGGCCCGTCCAGCCAGTGGTCCAGACCCACATATCCGTAGTTCAAGACTGACCAGCTCCACATTCCAAACCTGTACACTGATGCTCAGGTTCCCCACAAATGACTCTGATGTTCATATTAATTACATTCTATTTGACCCATGGCTTAGGCATATTGCTAGCTAGCTCTTGCATCTTAATTCAACCCATTTCCACTAATCTGTCTTGCCACATGGCCCATAATTTACCAGTGTTACTTTTACATGTTGATTCTTGAGTGGCTGGATGGTGTCACTGTCTGACTTCAGGCTCCTTCTTCTATCTATGCTTTGATTTCCCCACCTACTTCTATTATCCGTGCCATATGCTAGGACAGTTTCTTTATTAAAGAATAATTTCACATCAGTTATTTATCAAGTCCTATGAGTGATGATTCTAGCATTTGTTGTCCATTCTCAGTATTATGAAAAATTGCATAGCTTGCCTCAAGGTCTTACTAGAGGAGTGTGTAAGGCTGTTTCATCTTTGTTAGCCACCTTGAAATTGTTCTGAGAAGTTGGTAATATTTGGTTGGTGTTTGTCAGCTAAATGACATTGCTATAGTCCATTGGAAATTATCATTGTGGGGCTCTACCTTTTGGAGAGTTCAAAGGTTGAACTTAAGCATTGTCATGGTTCACTACAAAAAACCTGATATACTGAAAGTTAGATAAATCATTTTTTTCTAAGATTAGTACATTAAATAATCATTAACTTTATGATAAAAGTGTTTAATATACATACAGCCTCATAAACTTTGATATAAAACTTAAAATTTATGATATTTGTAATAATAGAATAGTCTCTTAATTTTGGTCTTTTTTTTATCCCCTATCAGGTGACTCTTCTGATATGAGACAAAGAAATTTACCTTTAACAAGCATGCCTGGTTTTCAAGAAAAGAGAGCCACACTTCAACTCCAAAGTCACCTTGAAATTTGAATTAACTGTGACTTCTACTTTTCATAAGAATTAAAGAGATATAGATATTAGGCATTGAAATTTGCCCTGTATAGTATATTGGTGCCAATCGGTCAATTTTTTCTTTGCTTTTATTTTTTTTCTGGATAGCCTTGCCTCCTGCTTTAGACATGTGGATGTCTAACGTCTTTTTATTTCTTGAAAATGTTGTGTTGTTGTTGTTTTATATAAATACAAAAACAAAACCTATCCCTATCCCTTATTTGTTGTGTTTTGCTTACAACTTAGAGAATTGTCACAATGATGGATGAGCCATCATTTCTTCTTATCAAGAGATTTTCCCTATTCTAATCAAATCCTTATTAATTTTGATAGTATCAATGGCTTTTCTTCAACTTTAAAAACAAAAGCTAAATCTGTTACCCTATATAGCACATATCTTGATTTTATTCTGAGAACAACATATATTTAAAGTAGACTGGATGATTTACCTCAGTAGTTTTTTCTGTAGTCCAAAGTCTTTTAGCAGTTGTTTCTTTCTCATTAGCACTGAAAAACTTTAGCTCACAAAACATTATGTAATCTATTTCTGAGGATATTTGTTCCCAGTTTCTGTGTATTTTGACTTAATCTATGACTGTTTGCTCCATAGAATTGTGTAGTATACATGTAATATGTTTTATATATTAATAAGCAAAAAATTTCTTTCATTTTATTAGTGACACACTCTATAGCATTATTAGTCTTAATTTGTATAAGAATTCCCAAAATCAGTTTTTCTAAATTCAGAAGAGTTACACATTGAAATTCTGAGTCAATTGTATGGTAAACATATTTTTTATTTTCCAAATTCTCTAAAGTGAAACACATTCATCTGCCAAGTATTATTTCTACGTATGTATTAAAGATTGCTTCCTGCTGTGAATGGAGTTTGTTTATATAAGGAACACATAAGATATCTTTTTACAATTTTTTACGTACTTCCCAAGTGATGAAATAATTTTTTAAAATCTTTGCTATTGACATCAATATTTTAGGATTATTTTTATGAAACTGAAAACTCTAGTACATTTTTTTAATACTTTGACAATTTCATCATTACTTTGGGATGGACAGACTCATATGGATTCAGATGTGAGTCATATATAAGCAATCATTGTTATTCCTGATTATTTCTCATAACAAAATTTAATAATAAAGTTAGTTTTGTCTCATCAGGAATAAAGCCAGCAGTTTTAATGTGTAAAACAACTCTCTCTGCATACTAAGAGCCAGAGACTATTTTAACAAGTTCTGTAAAGTCTATTATTGTTCTCATGATCACATATATATCAGATTTTAGACAAGATTATAAGCACTTTAAGCCACTTAATTTTTCTGATTTGTGACCTGCTTTTCCTGGAGTTTTTGCATCAGTATAAAAGGTAGGGTTTCAGAAATTGGTGTATCCCATACAACACAATTAATAATTCTATTATTTCCCTTTATCAATTGAATTCTTTTGCTTTGGGGGTATTTTTTGTAAATCTCTTCCAAAAAATTACTGTAAGCTTTTTGCCAAGGTTTACTGTCTACTGATAATTAATTTCTTTGTTAGTTTAGGATACAATAGTTTCCTCTATGTGCATTTCTGTCAACTGACAAATTCTTAGTATTTCTTTTATAAAAATTAAATGAAAATTTATTTCCATAAGATTCATTGATTTCTTACTCAGTATGTATGGTAGACATATCCATTTCAGTATAATATTTTGCTTTGCATTAAAATTTTTGGTGGATAATTCTTATAGGGTAAAATAATAAGAACATAATCAAGGTCTGGATCCACACAAACCACATATGCATCCTGTAGTTTCAGTTCCACCAAGGACAATTCTCTCACAGCTTCAGCTCATAATTCTTTTGAAATATTTGATTCCTTTTCAACATCTAAGATTTTGAACAAATTATCCAGCTCATGATTTTATTCAACAATAGGCTATATATATTGGAAATGTCTTCTATAAACCTTTAAACATCTTTAATTTTTCAAAATCAGTTTCTCTTTTTTTGCACTTTTTGAGGTCTAACTTTTTGTAGATCTATTCTATATTCTAAATAATTAATTAAATATTCTCTTTGTATCTTATTAGGAAAAACTGTATCTCCCAAGAAGGCATGTCTTTATACTTCTTCAAATATTCTTCCAAATGTGTCAATATTTGAATCAGCCAATAGTATATTGTTCATGTAATGGTAAATTATAGATTTTGGAAAATGATTCCATATCAATTCAAACAGCTTTTGTACAAAATATTTGCATAGAGCAAGGCTATTTGAAATTCCACATGAGAGAACCTTCCATTGATAACTTTACAGGCTGAGAATAATTATAATTTGGACTGTAAATACACATTTTCTTTGTTCTGTTATTGTAAAGATATAGAAAAAATCAGCCTTTTACGTCTATAACTATGATAGGCCATTCTTTAGGGAACAGAGAAGTCAAAGAATTCCAGAATGTAGAAAGTACAATGATGGAATTATCTTTTTAACCATACTTAAATCTGTTACCATTCTCTATTTTTCAAATTTTTATTTTATGTCAAATACAGAAAAATTCCAAGGGCTGGTTGAACCATTAATGTGCTGAGCATCTAAGTGTTTGGTAATTTTACATCATGTACCGCATTAACCTCAGTTATCAGACCTCTCAAATTTATACTCACTCTTATAATCTTCCCATTTACAAAACTGCTCATTTATGTTGCTTATTTACTTACTAGAGCATAACTAAACTCCATGTGGCCAGACCTTTAAAGAAAACAAGTCTTTCCTCACCCATGCTAGAGGCCATCAATGCAGAAGTAAGACACTCTATAATTTAGCTATGTTCTAAACTTGAGCTCTTATATACAATGACATATATTTTTAAAAAAGACCACTGATGAGTGAGTGCATCCCAGCTTTTATTTCTGGGTTTGTAATGCCTCACTCAGTAGGATATTTTTCATATCCATCCATTTGCCTGCAAATTTTAGAATATTATTTTTTCTTACTGCTGAGTAGTAGTGTAGTAGTATAGATGTTACCACAGATTGTTAAGCTATTCTTCAGTTGAGGGGCATCTAGGTTGTTTCCACATTCTTACTCTTATGAATAATGCTGTTATGAACATAGTTGAGCTAATGCTTTTAGGGTATGAATGTGTGGCTTTAGAGTATATGCTGGATCCTTGGGGAGATTGATTCTAATAAATTCCCAGAAAACACATGCTAGATTTTTGTGCATTTCTGAGATTAGAAAAATGTTAATCTGAGGATTCCATTGTTGTAATAGGTAAATAGCAATAGTAGCCACATATGGCTTGACTTTTCCTTTCTGTCATTGTGGCAATATGCATTTCAGCAATCTTGAGCCCTATTTTACTTGGGGTTCCATTTCTGTCCACAAATTCTAAACATTTGCCCTTTGTTAGTTCAAAATTTGATACCAAGTTTCTAATGAATTATTGTTGCATCCAAATTAATGTCTTCAAGATCCTTAAAGACACTTATTTTTACTTTTAATTTTGATATTATTTCATATATAAAAGGTTGTAAAAATATTTGCTTAATTATTTTCCCAATTTTTTGCTTTCTTTTTTATAGCATTCTATCATCCAGAGTAGTTTTTTTTTATTACTTATTTTCAAAATAAAGTCTCATTTGTTATTCATGTATCACTTTGTTCAAACTCCCTTACACCTCCCACCCCTCCCAGTCACTCTCTCTTCTCCCCATCTCCTTATTTCCTCCCCAGAAAGGGCAGGAGGTCCCAAGGTTCCAAAGTGGCTTAGTCTACATCCACTCCTGGCAGATCTGCTTTCCTCATCCTAACCTAAAGACTGGATTATGTGTTCCTTTGGAGCAGTTGGATCCATGATGCTGGTCCAAGGTGTTTCAGACCCAAGCTGTTCAGCATTTGGGGTTTTCCAGCTTGGATATGCTTTACTTTTTGCTTTTTTTAGGGTACATTAATGATTGAGTACATTCACTGCTTATCTTTCTGGGTTTGTGATACCTCGCTCAAGAGGATATTTTCCAAATCCATCTATTTGCATGCTAGTTTTAGGATTTTTTTTCTTACTCTTAAATTGTACTCTATTGTGTAGATGTACCACAGTTTGTTAATCCATTCTTCAGTTGAGGGGCATCTAGATTGTTTCCAGGTTCTTGCTGTTATGGATAATGCTGCTATGAACATAGCTGAGCTAATGCCTTTGGATTGCAAATAAGCAACTTTAGGGTATATGCCCAGTAGTTGTATTGATGGATCCTTGAAGAGATGAATTCCCAATGTTCTGAGATATCACAATTCTGCATTCCAGAGAGGCTAAACAAGCTTAGACCCCCACCAACAATGAAGGAGTGTTCCCCTTGCTCCATAACCTCTCCAGCATAGGCTGTCATCTGTGTCTTTTAGCTTAGCCAATCTGATAGGTGTAAGGTGGTATCCCGAAGTTGTTTAGATTTCCATTTCAATCTGATGGCTAAAGATGTTGAGCAATTGTCAATTACCTTTCCGCCATTCATAATTCTTTTGCTAAGAATTCCTTTTTTAGTTCTGAACCCCATTTGGTTGAAAAAACTTTTCTGAATTCTTTACTCTAACCCTGTGGTTATCTTTGGAGTTGAGGTGTGTTTTTGTATGCAGCAGAAGGTTGGCTTTTGTTTTGTATCCATTGTATTATGGTGTGTCTTTTTATAGGTGCATAAAGTCCATTGATATTAAGGGATATTAATGAACACTGATTGTTACTACCAGGTAGACTTCCTGGTAGTCTTCTTGTTTGTATTTTCTTTCTTAGGGTTTTTCTTCTGTGGGATTATGAGTTTATATGAGTTATTATGAGTTTCTTCTGTGGTTTCATGAGTTTATCTCATTTCCTTAGGATGGAATTTTCCCTCAAGTGCTTTCTGTAGTGCTGGATTTGTGGATAGGTATTATTTCAATTTGTCTTAGTTGTGAAATATCTTGCTTACTCCACCTATGCTTATTAATATTTTTGCTGGTATAGAAGTCTGGGTTGTAAGCTATGCTGTCTTAGTGTCTATATAACATCTGACCAGGATCTTCTTGCTTTCATTGTTTCTATTGAATAGTCTCATTTTATTCTGCTGGGTCTGCCTTTATAGTTAACTTAGCCCCTTTCCTTGAAGCTCTTATATAAAAAAATTATATTTTTTCTTCTGTATGTTTTGTGGCTTAAATATTGTATTGCATTGGACTTTTTGGGGGGAGTCTAATCTATTTGGTGTTCTGTAAGTTTCTTGTAAATTTATAGGCATTTCTTTCTTTAGATTGGAAAGTTTTCTCCTATGATTTTATTGAATACATTATTTGTGCCTTTGCTGTTATTCTTCTCTTTCTTCTATTCCTGTTATTCTGAGGTTTGGCCTTGTCATGGTGTCTCAAATTTCCTAAAATTTTTATGTTATAGATTTTATGTAGTTTTGGTGTTTTCTTTGAGTGATTTATTGTGGGGTGCAGTTTGCCTTTGCACAACTTGCCGGAACATTCTATTGCTGCTTATGCTAATTAGGCATCGAGAAAGGACCTATCCGATGCGATCCTCAAATATGTTAATGAGCCATTATTTTGGGCCAATCACCAGCCACATGCTAATGAGTACTACTTTGAACCAATCACCAGCCATATGTTAATGAGGCATTGTGATGGGCACCAATCACGTGCCAGGCTTCCCTATATAAGCAGGCTGAATCTCAGGCTCGGGGTCTTCTTTCCACCATTTCACAACTGAGCTGTACTCCAATAAAGTGTGATCCGAGAAGA